>VZQC01005092.1:5139215-5201226 GCA_009823505.1 Rhizomys pruinosus
CGTGGGGAGGGGGAGGCTGTGTGGTTGTGGGGGGGGGGGGTGGGACCTGAAGGTAGAGAAGCAGAAAGCTGAGAGATCACTTCTTCAAGCAGGCACAGGAAGTAGAGAGAGTGAGCTGGAAGTGGGGCAAGGCTACCAGCCTTCGAGGTCTGCCTCCAGCAATGTGCTCCGTTCATCAAGGCCATTCCTCCTAATCTCTGCAAATACATGAGCCTAGGAGGGACCTTCCACATTCAAACCACCACAAGCAGTTAGACTTGGGGCTTATATGAAATTTTAACAAAAGGGAATAAATTCATGGAGAAATAAGACAAAGGAAAGGAGTTTGGGGTTCAAGGGGCAATAGTTGGTAGAAGAGTGACTATGAGGCCGGTTGTGGTGGTGCATGCTTTTAATCCCAGCACTCAGGAGGCAGAGGCAGGTGGATCTCTGTGAGTTCAAGGCCAGCCTGGTCTACAAAGCAAGTTCCAGACCAGCTGGGGCTATAGGGAGACACTATTTTTTTTTTTTTTAAAAAGGAAAAACAAAAAGAGTGACTATGAAAATTATGGGGCACCCAGGCATTGTGACCCACACTTTTAACCCCAGCACACAGGAGGCAGAGGCAGGCGGATCTCAGTGAGATTGACACCAGTCTGGTCTGCATAGGGAATTCCAGGCCAACTGGGGTTACAGGGAGGCCCCATCTCAAAATAAAAAATAGTAAACAAATCACAAACAAAGAAATATATGGGGACAACTAATGGAAGATAAAGGTTATTCCAGTAGAGCTTATCTGTGCTAGTATGGAGAGGGTACCCTCTCATGAGAAATACATACACTGCTTTTTTCTGGAGACTGGCAGGCAGAGTGAGCCTCATGCTAGTTCCCAACTGCCTTCCTGGGAAAATACTCAGCATGTAAAAGTAGCACATTTTGAGGTGATATTTTATTATTTTCTCCTTTTATTTATATGTATGTGTATGTGTGTGTCCACGTACCACATCTGTGGGTGTCCACTGAAACTAGAAGAGGGCATCAGATCCCCTGGAGCTGGAGTAGGTGTGAGCTGCCTGACATGGGGACTGGAAGCTGAACTCTGGTCTTCTAGAAGAACGGAAAGTGCACTTAATGGCTGAGACATCTTTCCAGCCCCTTGAGGTGGTATTTTTTAGAAAAAAAAATATATGTTTTGGTCTTTTGGAGATAGGGTCTCCCTTTAGTCCCAGCTGGCTTGGAGCTCACTCTATAGGCCAGGCTGGCCTTGAACTCATAGAGATCCGCTTGCCTCTACCTCCTGAGTACTGGGATTAAAGGTGTGCGGCACTGGGCTGGCTTTAGAAAAATATTTTTATTTTATTATTATTTAAAAATGATGTGAGTCTATGTGTCTGTACATGTGAGCAGCCTGACCTCTGGAAGAGCAGCACACAACCTAACCACTGAGAAATCTCTCCAGTCCCCAAGGTAAAAGTAAGATCCACCTTCATGCTCAACATTCTCACTAGATTTATGGTTAACCAGGGAAAGGGAACTCATAGAAAACACACAAGGAAGCATAGAAAGTTAACTCCTGCTGTTTGGCCTACAGCTACTCTTCTGTAACATAGAGGTTTTCGATTGCAGTCAGTTCTGGAATAACCAAGAGAAATGAAGGCATCAGAGCGTAGCTATTTTGTGCTTGTCCATCCCCTTCCAGGGTCTGCGTCACTGCAGCTCCTTCCTTGGCTCTGCTTACAGAAGCTTTGCCTTTCTTTGTGCTTTTACTGAGCCTGTAGGTTCAATAAAGCTGGAGAGCAAAGCTCATAAAAGGGCTGATGATGTAGCTCAGTGGTGAAGAGCATGCCTTGTATTGGTGAAGCCCTGTGTTCTAGCCCCAGCACACACACGCACGCACACACACACACACACCCCAAAACAAGCACAAGCTCTGTCAGAATAATTTAGGGTTGCAAAAACCATACAAGAAACAGAAGGATTGAAGGGATTCGAGGTATCCCTGTGGGGAATTGTACTTGCGTTATTGCAGGAAGACTTTGGTGTCATGTGATCTGAGGTACAAAAGGTAAGTTCTCAAGGACTAGGCAGACAAGAAGAAGCTGATTGTTTTCTTATGTGTATGTGTATGTGGGGTGCTATGTTCATGGGTGCGTATATGCAGGTGTACACGGACAGGCCAGAGAACATCAAGGTCCGGCTCTTTTACTCTCCATCTTGTTCCTTTGTGGCAGGGTCTCTCGCTGAACCTGGAGCTAGGCTGGTGACCAGTAAGCCCCAGAGAGCCTCCTGTCTTTGTCTCCTACAGCACCCAGGCTACAGGGGTGCACGCTTCCATGTGGGTGCTGGAGATTCGAATTCAGGTCCTCATGCCTCTGCAGCAAGCACTCTTACCTACTGACCATTCCCCACCGCTGAACTGATTCTTTACGTGGAAGTGGAAGAAAGAACTATAAAGAGAACCTCAAGGATGAGCATCGGGTTTCAAGTAGGTCACTTTATGTATGGGTAATTTAAGGACAGAAAATACAACTGGAATATTGAGCCTCCATATATATCTTAGCCTTCTTATGATTTCCAAAGGTAAAAGTTAGTATTTGATAAATCCACAGAGGTTAGTCAGGGAACACACACACACACACACACACACACACACAACACACACACACACAATGTACATAACATAACATATGTATGATCAAGATTAAAATATATTTCGGGCTGGGTGTGGTGGCGCACACCTTTAATCCTAGCACTTGGGAGGCAGAGGCAGGCGGATCTTTGTGAGTTCAAGGCCAGCCTGGTCTACAGAGTGAGTTCCAGGACAGCTGGGACTACAGGGAGACCCTGTCTCAAAAAGACCAAAAAAAAAAATAATAATAAAATATATTTCAGGGATAAGTGCACTGTAGTAAGAAATATGGCTGAGAAACTAATGACTCTTGTATAATTGAGGCTAAGAGTTTTGTATAATTTGTAATATATATATATATATATGTGTTTGTGTGTGTGCTTAAACATATTGCAGTTACATGTACATATATTCACTCTAAAATACTACCTAGAACTTTTGGATCTGATCTAAAGTGTAGGCTAAATAGGAGGACATGGTGTTTAGGATAAAAATATATGAGGTTTGAGTCTTTGCTTGGCACTGTTTTCTTGCCTAAAATTTTCTGAGCTCCAATGCTGGAACCTGGCCCTAATAGCAGAGAAGCAGCAGCAGGTGAGGCTGCCTACAGTCCAGGAGACTCTGCATTCTCAGCACTTACCATGGCCTTTACAGCTATTGGCCAACACTCTGTGATCTTACAGTGATTCATGAAGATCGTCATCCTTTCAAATTCTTACTACACAAGAAAATAAGAAGTGAGCATGGAGAAGAAAAATCTACGTCTTTCTTTTCTTGTTAGTTTTCTTTTCAATACAGGGTCTTTATATACTCTAGGCTGTTCATGAACTTAGCAAGTTCCCAGGCTACCATGGAACTCACAATACTACCACCTCAGTCCTGTGAGTGTTGAGATAAATATGTATCCATCATTATGCCAGATATTATTTCATTTTTTAAACCAAGAGATTCCTGCCTGTGCTACTTGTATTTATTTCCTATTTTTTTTTCATTTTTTAAAAATTTCTGTATGCATGCAGGTTTGTGCACCTGTGTCATCCAATGCCGCGGAGGTCAGAAGAGGGTGTCAGATTCCCCTGGAACTGGAGTTAAGATGGTTCTCAGCCACCATGTGGGTGCTGGGGATCGAACCCGGGTCCTCTGTAAGAGCGGTCGGTGCTCTTAACCGCTAGGCCATCTCTCCAGCCCTATTTCCTATTTTTTTAATAATTAGAAAAGTAGGAGTAATGAAAACCCTAGTAAAAATAGCTGAACTTAGAAAAATTAAAGCAGTCAGCAAAACCAACTTTCATGTATATTTTTACTCTTTAGAAAAATAATTTAAGTTATGATGCTATGTCAGGACCATTACTAGGAGTCATTGTTGCAAATAAATCATATTAGTTATGACCCCTGATTAAGAATTGAAAGCAGAAATAAAGTCAGGTATTTTTGTTTGTTTACTTGTTAAATACAAGTATTTATTTATTTATTTATTTATTTATTTGAGACAGGGTCTTCCTGTAGCCCCAGCTGGCTTGGAACTTCTATGTTGGCCTGGTTCACAGAGATCCACCTGTCTTTTTCTCCTGAGCACCAGGATTAAATGTATGCACCATGCTGGGCTTTGTCCAGGTAATTTTAGATAGAAAGAAGTGTAACATTTTAAAAATTACTGGAAGGACTGTAGGCCACTGCTGAAATGATTGAACCAGAGAACAAACTGCCAGTTTGTTCCAGTACCATCCAGTTCCAGTATCTACCTTCTCCTCAACAGTTTTGTTGTTAGCCAAAAATGAGAAAAACATCAAAGCCACACATTATCTCTACTAAGGTCTGTAGAAGAAACATAGACAAATGATAAGAGATAACACTATGCGGCCTTGAACAAGTGCTCATGTATAGGAACATGCCGTGATAGTTTTGCTTGAACTCCTGAGGTTGACAAAGGTACCTTGTGTTTCAGGAAAACATGAACCCCAGGTTACTTTCTTTGCTTTTGAATCTTCTTATCAAGAGATACCATGCTGTGATATAAACATGCTACTTAGTCAGTGCATAACTTTAGGAATAACACAAACAATTTAAAAATAGAGACACAGGGCATGGTGGTGCACACCTTTAATCCCAGCACTCTGGAGGCAGAGGCAGGCAGATCTCTGTGAGTTCAAGGCCAGCCTGGTCTACATGGTGAGTTTCAGGCCAGCTGGGGCTACAGAGAGACTCTGTCTCAAAAATACCAATAAATAAATAAATAAATAAATAAATAAATAAATAAATAAAGACAAAACAGGTGAGGCAGGCAGATCTCTGTAAGATTGAGGCCAACCTTATCCACATAGTGAGTTCTAGGCCAACTGGGGCTTCAGGAAGGTGGAAGGGCTACTCTGCCTCAAAAAGAAAGAAACAAACAAAATAAAAAAAGAAAGAAAAAAAGACAAAACAAAAATATTTTTTCCCCACTAGAAAAACAAGTGGGTAGGGGCTGGAGAGATGGCTCAGCAGTTAAGAGTGCCTACTGCTCTTGCAGAGGACCTGGGTTCGATTACCAGCACCCACATGGCAGCTAAGAATCGTCTTTAACTCCAGTTCCAGGGGAATCCAACACCCTCTTCTGACCAGGGCATTGCATGACACAGGTGCACAAACCTACATGCAGACAGTACACTCATACACACAAAAAATAATAAATAAATAAAAATGGAAAAAACAAGTGGGTAGTTAGCTGCCATTTGTCCCTTACATTCTAGAAACTTCCAAAGTGGCAATTTTAGTGACTATTAAAGTAAAGCTGAAGACTTTGGCCTGGAAAATGCCCTTGGCACTGTTCTAGATGAGAGAGTGCCTCATGTATGCAGCCTCATGTAAATTGAAAACGAAAGCTGGCTCTGAAATGACAAATACAAAATTTAGTTCACTGGATCTTACATGTTAATAACAAGAATTTCTCTACATTTGTATGTAAAGTCGTTAACATTTTACATCATGGCATATTTACTAATGTGTTTCCTCTCGGGCATCCATCCTGCATTTATGTACTTAGTTTTCTTCCCGTAGTCAAAGACCAATAGTTATGATTACTTTTGGTTGGCAGATGTTATTTGGACTGCCATCCTTATTAGAGTCATGTGGGGACAAGCTGGGGCAAAGAGGGAACACTGGACATGCATGAATTTGTCATCTCGCCTTCGCCTTCATATGCTCTGGAGTTAGTGACAATAAACTGAGCCGGACTTAGCGGGGGTCAGCCACACATTCTCACTGGGCACATGGGCATTTTATGTGCTCAGAGAGCCTTGTTTCTGATAGTCACAGCTCTGGATTGAGGCTTTTTTCCCCCCTGAATGACTCAGATCATTATTTTCTCTTGCTTGGGGAAATACCGATGACAAATATTAGGACACGATGGTGCTGGGGTGCAATGAGAGGACGTGACAGCTAGCACTCCCTCTAGGAAGTAGTATCTGACGGCCAGAACTCTTAAAGTCTGGTGATTCAGCCACCCAAAATTCTAGATACCTACATGTTTTATGCCTATAAACTGCATTTCCTCCAATAACATAGAGGAGGAAGGGTAATAAAAGTCAAACTTTATGATTTGGGTATCTTTAGTCTCTGCTAGGACCATAGTTATGCTCGATAGGAGAATGGATGGACTGTTGTTAACTGCTCACTACTATCGAAACTTAGGACGTTCTAGACACTGATCTACAGGACTATGAGAACATGACATTTTTATGCATAACTTTATTGATTTTTGTGCATTTTATATATCTCTTCATCAAATTTAGACTCCCTCCCCCATCAGCACCCCCAATAGCCTCCTCCCAACACCAGTTTCACACATTCTGCATGACAATTTTTTGCTGATCATTTTGACGCAAACTGGCGCATAGAGGTATTTACTGAGTAAGTTGTTCAGGGGACCACAGCTGTGTTACCATCTAAATAAATCCTGGCTTTGGGATGGGATTCCTCTTCAGGATTTGTGTTAATGTTATGATTATGATTCTGGTCACTGAACTTAAACTCTGGCAGAGGACTTAGAGAAATGATAGTGCAACCCCTTCATTAGAGAGACGAGGAAGCTAGCCAAGAGAATGGCTAAATGGCTGTCCAGAGGATCGACATCTGGGTTGTGGCAAAACTGGGGCTAGAGCCACGGCTGCTTTTTCTATCAGGTCAGCACACTGGTGTTTCTCTGCCTGGTCTTATCTTCTGTTAATGAATCACCAAGTCTTTTTTTGCTCATTTTTGTTAGTTTTTTGAGAATTTCATATGATGTATTTTGATCATCCCCGCCTCCCCCCCCCCCACTTCTCCTGGATCCACCTCCCGGTCCCTACCCTCTCCCTTCCTTACTCTTCTGATCTCTGTCTCTTCCTTCCTATGTACTTCTTGGCTCCTCTTTGCCACTTTGCAAATCATCCTTGTCTGTGATTGCTTGTCTCTTTTCCTTCAACTGGGAAGAAATGGGAACAAAAGTAATTAGTAATTATAAAATCCACCTTTCAAACAGTGTTGTATCTTTCATTTCATTCACTCATTTCCTAAGTGCTGCCAACTTTCTTCTTTGTAATTGCTGACTGTTGTTGTAAAAACATATTTGCTATTATTAATGCTCTGCTCTCCCTTGCTATTTATTAGTTGCAATTATTACATGTAGCTTATATTAACTTGGAGTTTGTGTTGTGCTGTGTGAACCATTCCCACCTGGACTAGTCCTCATCTTTGGTTTAAAAAAAAAAAAAACCCCAAACTTATTTTATTAAAAAAAAAAGAAACACATGAATTTCATTCAAATCCAGTGCATTAAAAAAAAAAAAAAAGCCTTGTAGATTCTTACCTATCCAAATCAGGGTTTACACGTGGTTGGATGTTTTTTCTCTCCTATGCGTAAATCTTTTGAGGGAGTTCCCTTGAAGAGAAGTAAAGTACTGGAATTCGGTAGCGATTAAACAGGATAGTGGGGGGGGGGCGCTAGAGAGATGGCTCAATGGTTAAGAGCACCGACTGCTCTTGTAGAGGACCTGGGTTCAGTTCCAAGTACCCACATGGCAGCTAAAAACTGTCTTTAAGCTGGGTGTGATGGTGCACGCCTTTAATCCTAGCACTCGGGAGGCAGAGGCAGGTGGATCTCTGTGAGTTCAAGGCTGGCCTGGTCTACAGAGTGAGTTCAAGGACAGCTGGAGCTACAGGGAGACCCTGTCTCAAAAACACCAATAAATAAGTAAGTAAATAAATAAATAAATAAATAAATAAATAAATAAATACATAAATAGGATAGTGGGAACAAGAGGGTAGTTTCTGAGACAGGAAGCCCACTCCCCACCCTTGCGACGGGATGATCCAATGGAGAGAGACGAGAGAGCGGAAGTGACAGAGAATGGAGCCCTGTGCAGAATGGAGGAGGTGCGCACTGAGCATTCGGGCACACTTTTGCGAAGTGGCTGAAAGAAAGGGAAAGGAGATGACCCCAAATGTAGGTAGATGATGAGAGCTTGTGGAAGCAGGGGAGGGGACAGAAAAAGTCGTAGGTTGGAGGGGGGAAGAGTAAGCTATTGGTATGTGAAAGAAGCCAAAAAAAGAGAAAACTGACAGAGGTGAATGACCAGATAGACTGAGAACATGCTCTATTATTATTATTATTATTATTATTATTATTATTCCACAGCGCTAAGAGACAACCTGGGGTTTGGGCCATGATTTAACGTGAGACCAGCCAGCTTGTGCGATTTTCTACAGCCACTTCAGCTTCGGGTGCACCCTTGTGCCACTTTGTAAACTTGCCTAGGGAATTTTTTTGTATTCAAATTACCACTGAAGTGTTTCAGTTCTGTTATCTATTAGAGCATAACCAATTCCCAAATATATATTTTAAGAGAAGAGTTTATTCTTCCTACAAGTCTGGAGAACTGACACAGTACCAGGTCCTGGAGTGAGGTATCCATAGCAGTCCATTCACATGTGTATCTTTGGAAAGATGGCAAGAATTCTAGGTTTACAAGGGATAGACTCGAACCCAGGAGCATTTAAGAAACACAGATTAGACTCAGTCTGTCTTTAAAAAAGACAAATAATGGGCTGGAGAGATGGCCTAGCGGTTAAGAGCACCGACTGCTCTTACAGAGGACCCGGGTTTGATCCCCAGCACCCACGTGGCGGCCGAGAACCGTCTGAAACTCCAATTCCAGGAGAACTCCAGTTCCAGGGGAATCCGAGACCCTCTTCTGATCTCCGCGGCATTGCACGACATGGGTGCACCAACCTGCATGCAGACAGTACATTCCTACACATACAGAAATAAATAAAATAAAAAAAAACAGACAAATAATAATAGAAGACATGAAGTCAGGGATGGGGAGGAAGGTGGAGGTGGTGGGGGGGAGGAAAAGGGAACCTAAATATAATAAATATATATTATATGACATATTTGAATAAAAAAATTCCTTAAGGATGAGAGTAACCTTTTTCTATTGGTATAAACATAAATATGGCGCCATGTCAGTTCAGCTAAATAGCAGTAGTGAGTTCTCCTAGGATCTATGCACCTTCCAGCACTATGAAAGATAACCAGGGGGCAAGAAGCTTCCAGCTCAGTTCCAGCCTGCTTTCTCTATGTCTTGCAAGCAAAGAATGCAGTGCATTCAGCAATAAGATCTTATTGAGTAGTTCTGGTGGGAAGCCAAAGGGAATAGTGATAGTCTGATTGTTTTGAGGGCTCCTGAGGCCTCCTTGACTAACAGCCCATGAGAAGGCACCCTAAACTCGGCACTGGGATTTTTGTTTTTGATAAACAATCTCTAGGCCCAGCAGTGTCCAGCCATGCAGAATTTCTCCTTTCTAACTATGTTTTAAACTTATAATTTTAATTGTCTTACAAAGTAGTGGGTTTCCATACAGCTTTTACATAGATCATTCACTTTAGTTCATACTCCTCCATCCCATCACCCCCACCCATTCCTACATAAGCCTTTCCATCTCCAGTATTTTCCTTTGCTACTTTTATACCACCTAGGTCCGACAAGCCCCTCTCCCTTAACTCTGCCCCCTCCAATGGCCCTTTTATAGTTTCTTGGCTTTGTCAGGTGTTCCAAGTTAAACACATAAAACTGAAAATGCAAAGGTAGGCTCTGTCTATGGGAGATAATACCCAGTGTTTGTCTCTCCAAAACTGGGTTACCTTAGTATAATTTTTTTCTAGTTCTATCTATTTACCTTTAGATTTCATAATTTTATTTTCCTTTATACCTAATAGGGTTCCATTGCTTATATGAATGTACCACATTTTCATTATCTAGTTATCTGTTGATGGGACATCTAGGCTGTTTCCAGCTTTAGAAATATTTTATTATTTTTATTTATGTGTATATGAGTGTATTGCCTGTATGCATGTAAGTATACCCATGTAGTGCAGTGCCCATGGACATCACAAAAGGGTCTCCAATCTCCTGGAACTGGAGTTACAGACAGTTATTAGCTACCGTGTGGGTGCTGGGAATTGAACCCAGGTCCTCTGTAAGAGCAGCCAGTGCTCTTAACTGCTGAGCAAGCAGTCTAGCCCCAATTCAACTTTTTAAAGCTATTGTGAATAGAGCAGAAATGAATGTGGATGAGCAAGTATCCCTATAGTAGGATATAGAGTCCTTTGGGTATATGCCCAAAAATGATGTAGCTGAATAATATGGTAGCTCTATTTCGGATACTTTTAGGAACCTCCATACCGATTTCCATAGTGACTGCACCTTTCTATACTCCTATCGACAGAGAAGAATGGTTTTCCTTTCTCCATAACTTTCCCAACATATATTGTCATGTGATTTTTTTGATAATAACCATTTTACTTAGGATAAGATGGGAGATCTCCCAAGACCAGCTGAGGCAAGCGCAGGTAGGTAGGCAGCAGCTGGGTGCTTCAGCAAGGCTGATTGTTGATTGATTTAATATAGTTAATCTGTTAATCCAGTTGTCTTTGGCTTAATTGGCTTTTGTGGCTGTGGGGGTGGAGTTATCCTTCCAGCTGGTATAAAAGGTAGTGTTGTGTGAGTCTTGAGATCTGAGATCTCCCAAGACCAGCTGAGGCAAGCCCAGGTGCCTGGGCATGGGCTAAAGAGCCCACCCACACTCCTCCCCAACTGGGATTATGAAGGCATCTGAAGGAGGCAAGCAAAGCAAGCCTTCAACACAGTGAAGAGGCATTTAGGACTTATATTGGAATACAGGCAAGGAGAAAGCTCATATGCCAGGAACACGAAGAAGAGACAACACAGGAAAGGGGCAGGATAAAACTGCATCAAGCTCTACCAACCCTATGGAAGATTCCTACAGTGGGATCCCCCTGGGATGGCCCAGGACACAGATATCAGAAACACAATTGGGAACATATTTAAAGAACTACAGGATTATAAAGAGCAAATCAAAGAACTAAGAAAAGAGAATGAAGAACTCAAGAAGGACATAGAGAGAGAATGAAAAACTCCGGAAGAAACTGGAAACACTGAAAAGATCCCATGCTGAAAAAGATAAGGAAACCAACCAGTGAAGCAAAGAGATACAGGAAGAGATTGAGAAGCTCCAAAAAGAAGTAGAAATACTAAAGAAATCAGAAGAAGAAATGAAAAAGGAAATCAAACACTCATCCAATCAAGAGGAAAGGAAAGGAAAAAGCCTCAGAAGCAGAATGGAGGAAGCAGAACAAAGAATATCAGACCTGGAAGATAACATAGAACAACTAAAGACCTCAAGTAAAGATTATGAAAAATTTAAAAATACACAAAAGTGGAAGAACCAGGAACTGTGGGACACTATGAAAAGATCAAACTTCTGCATCACAGGAGTAGAGGAAGGAGAAGAATCCCAAGAGAATGGTATTGATCAGATCTTCAACAGAATAATAGATGAAAACTTCCCCAAACTAAAAAAAGACAAACCAATACAAATACAAGAAGCACATAGAACTCCAAACAGACAAGATCAGAAAAGAAATTCTCCACGCCACATCATAGTTAAAATGCTAGACACCCAAAACAAAGACAAAATCCTTAAAGCCACAAGAGAAAAACAACAAGTGACCTATAAGGGGAAACCTATCAGAATTACAACTGACTTCTCAATGCAAACTATGAAAGCAAGAAGAACCTGGAGCAAAGCATTCCCAGTGTTAAGGGACAATAGATGCCAACCCAGGTTACTATACCCAGCAAAAATGTCAATTATAGTTGAAGGAGAGAGAAAAATCTTCCATGACATAAACAAGTTGAAAGAATACATGTCCAGAAAACCAACCCTTCAGAGAATACTTGAAGCAATTCAAAGGACAGAAGAAAGGAGCAACCATCCCCAGGCACCTAGAAAGAGAAATCAATAAAAGCATAACTGCAGAAGTAGAAACCTAAACCAAAACCGCAGATGGATAATAAGGCAAAAGGAAGCAACACAAACCTATCAGTCATAACCTTAAATATTAATGGACTAAATTCCCCAATCAAAAGACATAGACTGGGAGACTGGATTAGGAAACAGAATCCATCGATATGCTGTCTACAAGAAACACATCTTACCTTCAAGGACAGGCACCACCTTAAAGTGAAGGGATGGAAAAAAATATTCCAAGCAAATGGTACCAAAAAGAAAGCAGGTGTTGCTATTTTAATATCGGATAAAATAGACTTCAAAGTAAAAGAAATCAGAAGAGACAAAGAAGGCCATTACATTTTCATCAAAGGAACAATCCACCAAGAAGATTTCACAATTATGAATATATATGCCCCAAATTCTGGTGCACCAAACTTTATAAAGACAATTCTCCAGGACCACAAGTCACAGACTAACCCCAGCACACTCATAGTGGGAGATTTCAATACCCCACTGAGTCCTTTGGATAGGTCAACAGGACAAAAAATAAACAGAGAGACATCTGAACTGAACGATATGATACACCAAATGGACCTCATAGACCTCTACCGAACATTCCATCCTAATACCAGAGAATACACTTTCTACTCAGCACCCCACGGAACATTCTCCAAAATCGACCACATCCTGGGACACAGAAGAAACCTCTACAAATACAAAAAGATTGAAATAATTTCATGCATCCTGTCAGACCACAGTGCAATGAAGCTCAACATCAACACCAGGACAAGCCCTCCTGCCTACAAGAACACATGGAGACTAAACAACACACTCTTGAATAATGAATGGGTCAAGGAAGAGATAAAGAAAGAAATAAAAACATTCCTGGAACTGAATGACAATGACAATACAACACAACAAAACTTATGGGATACCTTAAAAGCAGTCCTAAGAGGGAAATTTATAGCCCTGGGTGCCTACATTAGAAAAACAGAAAGAGCACAAGTGAATGATCTAACACTACAGCTAAAAGCACTTGAGAGGCAACAACAGATGAACCCTAAACGCAACAGACAGGAAGAAATAACAAAAATCAGAGCAGAAATCAATGAAATAGAAACAAAGAAAACAATACAAAAAATCAATGAAGCCAAAAGTTGGTTCTTTGAAAGAATAAACAAGATAGACAGACCTCTAGCCCAGTTAACAAAAAGAAAGAAGGAACAACTCCAAATCAATACAATCTGTGATGAAAAGGGAAATATCACAACGGACAAGGAAAAGATCAAGAAAATTATATGGGAATATTACAAGAACCTATATTCTACCAAGTTTGAAAATCTAGAAGAAATGGATGAATATCTGAAATCTTGGGAATCACCAAAGCTTGGCCAAGAGGAGACCAGCAGCTTAAACAGACCCATAACATATGAAGAAATAGAGGATGTAGTAAGAAGCCTCCCAACTAAAAAAAGCCCAGGCCCAGACGGTTTCACAGCAGAATTCTATAAAACATTTCAAAAAGACCTACAACCATTATTTCTGAAACTGTTTAGAAGTATACAATCAGAGGGAACTCTCCCAAATTCCTTCTATGAAGCCAACATCACTCTATTACCAAAACCAGGCAAAGATACAACTAAAAAGGAGAATTATAGACCCATCTCCCTCATGAACACAGATGCCAAAATTCTAAACAGAATACTGGCAAATCGCATACAGACCCACATCAAGAAGATCATCCATCATGACCAAGTTGGATTCATACCAGAGATGCAGGGATGGTTCAACATACGAAAATCAATAAACATCATCAAACACATAAACGGAATCAAAGACAAAAACCACACCATCATCGCAATTGATGCTGAAAAAGCCTTTGACAAAATCCAGCATCCCTTCATGCTTAAAGTCCTAGAAGGAATTGGATTGGAGGGATCATTCCTCAATGTAATCAAAGCCATATACAGGAAACCCACAGCCAATATCATCCTAAATGGGGAAATGACAGAAACATTCCCTTTAAAGGTAGGAACTCGGCAAGGCTGCCCCCTATCACCACTCCTCTTCAATATAGTGCTTGAAACACTTGCTAGAGCAATAAGGCAAGAAAAGGATATTAAAGGAGTACTAATTGGAAAAGAGGAAGTCAAACTATCCCTATTTGCTGATGATATGATTGTTTACTTAAGGGATGCAAAAAACTCCACCAGAAAACTCCTAGAAACGATTAACAGCTTCAGCAAAGTGGCAGGATACAAAATTAACCTTAGAAAATCAATGGCCTTTCTTTACACCAAGAACAAGCAACTGGAGAAAGAATTCAAAGAGACCTTCCCACTCACAATAGCCTCAAAAACAATAAGATACCTAGGAACAAACCTAACCAAAGACACCAAAGACCTCTACAACAAAAATTTTAAACCCTTAAAGAAAGAAATTGAAGAAGACCTCAGAAGATGGAAAAACCTCCCATGCTCATGGATTGGGAAAATTAACATTGTAAAAATGTCCATTTTACCAAAACTCTTGTATAGATTTAATGCAATCCCAATCAAAATCCCCAAGAGTTTCTTCACAGGCTTGGAAACAAAAGTTCTTAAATTCATTTGGAAAAACAAAAGACCCCGAATAGCCAAATCAATCCTGAGTGAAAAGAGCTACACAGGAGGGATCTCTATACCAGATTTTAAACTATACTACAGGGCTATAGTCATAAAAACAGCCTGGTACTGGCACAAAAACAGACCTGTTGACCAATGGAACAAAACCGAAGATCCAAATCTGAGCACATACAATTTCAGCCATCTCATATTTGACAAGGGGGCCAAGAAACCACAATGGAGAAAAGACAGCATCTTCAGCAAGTGGTGTTGGCAAAACTGGATCACCACTTGTAGAAGAATGAAATTAAACCCCTACCTCTCACCCTGTACAAAAGTCAACTCCAGATGGATTAAAGACCTCAACGTGAAACCCCAAACTCTGAAGGTGATAGAAGAAAAAGTTGGCAGCAGACTACAAGACATAGGCGTAGGAAAAGACTTCCTAAATCAGACAGCAGCTGCACAAGAATTAAGGTCGACAATTGACAAATGGGACCTCATCAAACTCAAAAGCTTCTGTACATCAAAAGAAACAATCAAGGAAGTGAAGAGAAATCCCACAGAGTGGGAGGAAACCTTCACTGCAGATACATCTGACAAAGCATTGATTTCCAGAATATATAAACTACTCAAAAAACAAAGAAAAAAGAAAACAAACGACCCGCTCAATAGATGGAGCAAAGAACTGAACAGAGACTTCACAAGCGAGGAATTAGAGATGTCTGAGAAACACCTCAAGAACTGCTCAACATCACTAATCATTAAGGAAATGCAAATCAAAACCACTTTAAGATATCATCTTACTCCAGTAAGACTGGCTAGGATCAAGAAAACAAATGATACCAAGTGCTGGAGAGGTTGTGGGGAAAGGGGAACACTCATCCACTGCTGGTGGGAATGTAAACTCGTACAGCCACTATGGAAAGCAGTGTGGAGAACCCTTGGAAGACTTGGAATGAACTTGCCACCCGACCCAGCCATACCACTCCTGGGCATGTACCCTCAAGACTTACGCCACCACAGAGATACATGCACGGCCATGTTTATTTCAGCTCTCTTCACAATAGCAAAGAGCTGGAACCAACCTAAATGCCCCTCAACTGACGAATGGATAGAGAAAATGTGGTACATCTACACAATGGAGTTCTATGCAGCAGTAAAGAAAGACGACATCACGAGCTTTGCAGGAAAATGGCTGGAGCTAGAGGACATCATGCTGAGTGAAGTAACACAGTCCCAGAAAAACAAACGACGAATGGTATCCCTCATCTGTGGATGCTAGTGCCAATTACCTAGTTGTAAGTATTTCTTGTGCACGGCCCCTTGAGCTTTTGTCCAAAGCAGTTGGGAGTGATGCATATTGGAAACAACAACAACAACAACAGAAAGGACTGCATCGAAGAAGTGACTGAAATAGTGAACTTCTGCTCAAAACAGTAAACTTCCTCATGGAGAATATTGAGAAAGACTGAGAAAGAGATGAAAAGCATGTTTGGCAGAATGCATGAGCTCTAGTGGGGTGGGGGAATGGGGTGAGGCACGGGTCTAGATTTGATAAAATAAATAAATTAATTAATTAAAAAAAGGATAAGATGGAATATCAATGTAGTTTTAATTTCCATATTCCTGATGGCTTATAGAGATTGAACACTTTTTTAAGCTTTAAGACAATTTTATTAGAATTTAAAGAAAAATCCTCAGGGCAGGCAAGAGGTAGAACTCAGAAGCTGCCCTCAGGAGAAGAATGGAGGGGAGAAGGAAAAAAGCCACAAAGCTAGTTTCGAGTTGGCATGAAGTTCAGACATGTGGTTATTAGCAATCGCTTGGTGGAGAGTTTCAAAGAAAAACTAAAAAAAAAAAAAAAAAAAGCCCCAAATGTTGGCGCAGCCCAAAGTGTTATGGAAAGCATTCTTAGAAAAACTTCTTGAAGTCCCCTTTGTCAATAATCAGTCTTATTTCCTGAGCTCCTGCGATCCTATTTAGAGAGCCCTTACCTGCACATAGATCTCATCATATACTTTTTCTTCTAGCAGTTTCAGTGTTCCAGATTTTATGTTGAGGTCCTCGATCTATTTGGGGTTGATTTTGATGAGAAGAATCTAGTTTCATTCTTTTATATGTGGATATCCAGTTTTCCCAGCACATTTGTTGGGAAATTTTTGTCTGTTTCTGTGCAGTACCATGCTGTTCTTACTACTATGATTCTGTGGTATAATGTGAAACCAACCATCTAAAGGTATTGTTATTGTTTGGGATTGCTTTTGCTTTCCAGGGTCTCTTGCAATTGCCACATGAAATTTTGGAATTTTATTCTATTTCTGTGAAGAATGGAGTTGGAATTTTGATTGGGATTGCATTGACTATGCAGATTGCTTTTAGTTGGATGGCCATTCTTACAATATGAATTTTGCCTGTCCATGATCATGAGAGGTCTTGGGACCTCTTTTATCCTACCTAGCCTTTCCAGCAGGGTAGTCAGACTTAAAACATGGCAGGTCGGATTCCAAAATTTGCAAATAGAAGTCACATTAGTTCTTGAGCCTAGGCCTGGAACTGGTGCAGGATTACTTCTGCTGAATTCTCTTGGTTTCATGTGGGATAAGTCTACAAAAAAGTGTAGAATACAGGGGACTGTGCTGAGAACCAAGCTACTGAAACCCATCCCTGACTTCATTGATTCATGTCTCCCATCCATAAAACATGTTCATTCCTTGCCCATAATCACAAAGCTTTCATCCCATTTTAGTACTGGTAAATATTTTAAAGGGTTAGAAATATGTAATTTCAGCTCTGTCACTCAATTCAGTTGAGTGGCTATGCATATTGTGTTGTCTTATATCTGTTTGCTTTATGAGCAGATGAGGTAAAAATTTGCTTTATGATTGGCCAATACCAGTTAAAAATTAGTTCAAACCTCATGTGCTCTGTGTCACTCACACAGAAGAGATTCCAGAGGCATGCACATAGTACAAGCATTAATAGAAGAAGTAGTTTCTTAAAAAGCTCAGGGACCATTGCGAAAGAGGGGGCAGAAGGATTGTAAAAGTCAGGGAGGTGATGCAAGACCATTTGGAGACAGAATTCTACAAGCTCCTGGGGCCCTGCTCATATGAACCTCCAACAATGGTGTCAGCATGCAAGCTCAACCAGACAAAAACCCAGCATGGAACTGGGGATATGGGCAGTAGAACCCAATCTTAGCTGAAGAAATATTGGCAGATGATTACTATTGGGGGAGGAAGAACTGGCCTTCTTAAAACCAGGGACCCTAGATAGGCTGACTAGAGCTCAGCGGATGAACGGGCACTGAGGCATGGCCAGGGAAACTAATTTGGCACAATAGGTCTTAACAAAAATGAAAGTGGGAGGGGCCTGTGGGAGGGTGCCAATGGAGGAGGGGGTATAAAGGTGATTAAGACTGATCAAGATGAGCCGGGCTGGTGGCTCACGCCTTTAATCCTAGCACTTTGGGAGGCAGAGGCGGGTGGATCTTTGTGAGTTCAAGGCCAGCCTGGTCTACAGAGAGAGTTCCAGGACAGCTGGGGCTACAGGGAGACCCTGTCTCAAAAAAGACCAAAAAAAAAAAAAGACTGATCAAGATGTTCTATATGAAATACACAAAAATCCAATAAAAATATTTAAAGAAGCCAGGCATGGTGGTACACGCCTTTAATCCTAGCACTCAGGAGGCAGAGGCAGGGGGATCTTTGTGAGTTCAAGGCCAGCCTGGTCTACAGAGTGAGTTCCAGGACAGCTAGGGCTACAGAGAGACCCTATCTCAAAAACACCAAAAAAATAATAATAATAATAATAATAAAATTAAATTAAATTTAAAAAAATTAAAGAAAAGAGAGAAGGAAATAAACTGCATGATTTCTTTTTATTTTTCCAAGCATACCATATAGATAAACATGCAAGTCAATTCTGAATAAAATCATGACTAATGACAATTATTATCTATAAATCCAGAAACCTTTGACTTGAATTTGAAGAAAAAGTTTTCTTTTATATTATTGAATATATATTCATGATGTTGTATTAGAATAGTTTTCTTTGACTGTGTTCACCAATTTATGTCCAGAATGTATATTAACAAAGCCTTCTTTAGTTCAAAGAATGTTCTATAATAAGCATGTTTATGTTTATGAAATAAAAAATAGTTCCTTGGTGAAAAATGAGCTTGTTTTTTACTTGGCACATAGCTGTCCTTAACTCATTTAGAGTAATTGATGCATTTTTAGAAAATAAGGAACTCAACAGAAATTCAAAATAGAAAAATATAAATGTGTCAGATATTTGACTATGAATCTGACCTTTGTCCTTCTGAATGAAAACTTCAGCGTCAATGGCTCCTCTCAGTCATGATGTAGCCCCTGCAGTCATGGTCAGATCCAAAGGACCTGAAAGTTTTGAAACCTAAAAAATGACACCAAGGTTGTTCATTTCATTTTGAAACTGTTTCTCTGGCAATTTATTGCATAACTATACTTACTACTAATTGGCTTAAATTCTCCTTCTTGTAAGAAACTTCCATGATACACCCCATGTCCCTCTCTGGCCTCTCGCTAACATTTTATTCATTCATGTTTATGGGAAAAGGTTGCATGTTTCTTAATGAACCCATACTTACTGAGGACAAAGATGATATTATTCTTTATATTTATTTTGCTTTCTCTTTTCTGCTCCATTACTAGTTATAACACCAAGCCTGGCTGATCAAATAAGTGCTGAATACATGGAAATAAATACTGCTAACTATGGATAAAAACAGAGACTGAACAGCTGGTCATTCAGGCATGTCATTTATTTAGTCATCATTATAACTGTATGACCAACTTCTTACTAACATCACCACTTAACACTGGAAGAAACAGAAACTTCAAGAAATGAAATGATGCCCGTATTACAGGGTTGGAGTGGACATGATTCCAATTTAGAACAGTCTGTGTCTCAATTCTTTGTCCATTTCTCTGAAGTACTGCAGTATTGGTCTGATCTGTCTTTCCAGCTCAAACTCCCTTGGGCTAAAAAGAAAGGCTTTCTTAGAAAAATTAGGGGACGATTTGTTCTGAGAAGATTAGTGTTGGGAACTGGGGGAAAGCTGTCAGGCTAGGCCCACCTCTACCCCAGTGTCTCCTCTGAAGAGGGCTTTTTATTCCATTTGGTGGGGAGGATGGGGCGAGAAGATATGATGCTCACCAGTGCCCCAGACTCAAATTCTTCCTCCTTCCTGGCTGTAAATTAAAATCTCAATTTCAACAGAAAAATAAAAGGAAATTGTTCACATGGTTTTAGAACAGAATTTCCTAAAGAGCCACAGGCTGACTTGGGTGATGAGTGGCCAAGCTGGGACCCGCCAAGAGGGAAAGGTAGAGGACTCTTCCACCTGCCCTGCCTTCGCTCAGCAGTGCTCACAGCTCTGCCTGGGTCTCTGTGGTTTTGCAAATTTTGATAGCTAGGTTTCCAGGAGGTACAGATATAATTAAAATAATATACATTGAATGTGGTGTTAATGAATGACTAGGTTCTCAGTGCTTGTGAGGATAATACTGATGAGATTTTTGTTTGTTATAACTGGCCTTTTCCTCTTAAAGCAATTAAATCAGTTATTAGCACTAGAAAGAGTGAGCTAATGTCACTGTGCCAGACTTTCCCAGGATTTCTTTTTTTTTTTTTTCTTTTTTTTTGGTGTTGGAGATGGAACCCAGGGTCTTATGCATGCTAGCCACGGGCTCTACCACTAACTTTCAAACCCAGCCCCTTATTAGGCATTTTAGGGTAGTGTAATACTTGGTTTTCTATTTTTTCTTCTTTATCCCCCTTAACAAGGTTTTCCTTGTTTAAACAAACATTTATCTATTTTCCCATGAGTAGCACAGATAAGAGCAGAGTATTTGTTTGTTTATTTATTTATTTATTTTCTTACTTACTTATCTACTTATTCTTGAAGGAATTCAGAAAGGAATCCAGAACTGCCTTTCTTCCCTGCAGTGAGGCTTCTTTTAGGTAGACACAGAAGAGCTTCCTTAAGACAGAATCCCAGTACCCTCAGGGAATGGGAGGACCCTGCCCTGGAAGGTGGTGTTGAAGGTCTGGTTCTGCCAGTGGTTAATCCTGCAATCTTCAGAAAGCCATTTAACCTCTGTCTTTTTCTAGTGATAAAATTATACTTCCCCTCCCCAACCTCCAGGTAGTTGTGAGAGACAAATGGCACAATAGATACAAAAGTGCTCTAAAATGGTAACGATTAGTATAAATGTGTAAAATGAATGTCTCATTTAATTTATATATGGACATATATCTTGGTTCACACAGAATTTTGTAATTTAAGAAACAAAAATAACCAAAGATACTATACTTAAAAACTTTTGTGAGCTGGGCATGGTGGCACATGCCTTTAATCCTAGCACTTGGGAGGCAGAGGCCGGCAGATCTTTGTGAGTTCAAAGCCAGCCTGGTCTACAGAGCGAGTTCTGGGACAGCTGGTGCTACAGGGAGACCCTGTCTCAAAAAGACCAAAACAAAAAAACAAACAAACAACTTTTGTGGCATTGAGGTTGAATACATGTAAGGATGGGGAAATGAAATGTAAATTTCATTATAGCATCCTTTTTACCGAGCATGTAATGTTAGCAAGGTAACTGCTATTGGGAAGCTTGATGCTTAGTCCTAAAGACAAATCCATGCAAAAGAGAAGGAAATCAGTCTAGAATATAAAGGTAGATTTTATAAGCAGTAATTAACACTCCATAAACTCGCTGGGAAAGATCGCTTGAATTAAGTGTCATCATCATTGCTGAGACTGTTGATTGCTCTACTTACAAGGTAGAGTCGCCATGAGGTGAAAAATGGGGCTGCAAAGATGAGACTTTTTAACCTGTTGTCACAAAGGAAATTAATCCTACCGTTCAAACCTCCACTTGCCAAATGCAACAATTAGAACCATACTTTCTTGTCAGTGGTTCTGTGTCATTGGTTCAAATTATTTCTAACATAAAGAACTTACTAAGCAGGGCTGGAGAGACAGCTCAGCAGTTGAAGGTGCTCTTGTGAAGGAGTGAATGGATCCCAGCACCCACGATCTGCAGCTTACGAACACCTGTAACTCCAGCTCCCAGAGATCCAACACTTTGTTCTGACCTCTGTCGGCATTTCACACACACACACACACACACACACACACACACACACACACACACGCGCGCGCGCGCGCACACTAACTTGAACCATAAATCCATCAGAGAAAGCAATGGAATTTGTCCTCTAAGGCAGTGGATTTTAACAGATCTCAACTGTACTAGAACAACAACAAAAAAATGGCTTTAGTATGTGAGGATTGTCAGTCTCAGATTTGCAACAGGCCTTGTAAGATACCAACTAACACACCGTACAGGTATTTTTACATCTCTCTTCACACTAAGACCCGTGCCTCTGTATTGGTATCTAACCAAATTCTGAGTAGCACTGTGCTCTCAGGATATTAGTAGAAAAAGACATGTTCTTAGCTCGACCATTTGTACTTATTTTTCCAATCAAATCTGTTCTGTTTTAAATTCTACAACTGTGGAAAAAAATTAAAAAGACCAAAAAAAAAAATCTATAAGCCAACACACAGTTTCTGTTGGTTAACACTAGAAACCTCCTGAAAACTGCATTCACGAGTTATATCATTTCCCACTTTTCCTCCTCTTTTTATTTTGAAGGCCAAAGGAAAGCTCCTCTCCTTTTCAGCAAATATCAACAACAGTCAGTGCAGAGCTGTTTATTTTTCTTTTGGAGTACTTTACTGCTATCAAGCTCTAAAGCCACATCCCCAGGAACCAGCCCCTGGCTTTTCACCTCGGGCTATGCCCTACAAGACCCTCCTTTTTCTTTCAGGATCTCTTTTCCTTTCCCTGCTAGTCATTTCTAACCTCTAATTCAGTTCAAGAAGAATAAAAAGGGCTCTAGGGCACTTTAAGGATAGGCTGTTGGAGAGTTGAAAGTGTTAAGTTATAAAATAAGTCTAGGTACTTGGCATTAAATTAGCTTATCTCATAACACCAGATCAACATATATGTTCTCATGGCCCCTTTGATTAAGAAATTATTTAAAAAATATATGTAGATAAATAAATAAAATTATTTTTTTTCTCATGAATGTCTGAATCTAGACTATTTCAGTGTTTGAAAACTTACTGCCTATATCAGAAAATCCTAGTTTCACGAAGGAGCTTAATCTCCAGGAAACAATTGACTACTTAAATTATTTAATTATCTCAACAAACCCAAGCACTACATTTTTAGTTCAGGTAAGTCTCGCATTGTGGATTATTATGGGATCCAAGCCAAGCCACACTGGGAATTAAATTCTAGTATGTATGGACATGCAAGTTTTCCGCAGCAGTCTGTTCTTATGAATCAGCTCTGTTCTTGATTTACCATACTATCTATCTCACAGAAACGAAAGCATTTTCTTTTGCTTCTTTTTTCACTTTTGAAGAATGTTGAAACTTTTTCTTTTTTTAAATTATTTTTTATGTGTATGAGTGTACAGTCTGCATGTAGGTTGGTGCACCCGTGTCGTGCAATGCTGTGGAGGTCAGAAGAGGGCATCGGATTCCCCTGGAACTGGAGTTAAAGAGGGTTCTTAGCTGCCATGTGGGTGCCGGGTCCTCTGCAGCTGGCGGCGCTATTGCGCTCTTAACCGCTGAGCCATCGCTCCAGCCCGGAAACTTTTTCTATCTTATCAGATCCTAGTGCTGTATTTTTCATCAATAACAGTTCTGACAGCAGTTCTTCATTAACATTTTTTTTTTTTTTTTTTTGGTCTTTTCGAGACAGGGTCTCCCTGTAGCCCCAGCTGTCCTGGAACTCACTCTGTAGACCAGGCTGGCCTTGAACTCACAAAGATCTGCCTGCCTCTGCCTCCCAAGTGCTACGATTAAAGGCGTGCGCCACCACGCCCAGCAAAGTTGAAAAGTAATGGACATGGTAGTGCGTACCTATAATTCTAGCACTCATGAGGCTGAGGTCATCCTGGGCTACACAACTGATTTTCTTAAATGAGAGACTCTGGATGGGCTGACTAGACCTCACTGGATGAACTTGCACTGAGGAATGTCTGGGGACACTAACTAAAAATTAGTTTTTATTTATTTAAAAATTTTATTTATTTTTTATGTATATGAATGTACTGTCTGCATGTAGGTTTGTGCACCTGTGTCTTGCAATGCCGCAGAGGTCAGAAGAGGGTGTCAGATTCCCCTGAAAATGGAGTTAAAGACGGTTCTCAGCTGCCATGTGGGTGCTGGGGATCAAACCCTGGTCCTCTGCAAGAGTAATAGGCGCTCTTAACTCGCTCTTAACTGCTAGGCCATCTCTCGAGCCCTAAATTCATTTTTAAAAATGTGGCTTAAAATATTTCTGAACATACTAGCAATGGTTGGCAGAAAAATGAAGGCACAAACATTATTATTCCAGTTCTAATTACAGAAGGGGTCTAAGTTTAGAATAAGATACAGTTCCTGGAAATATGTAGTAAAGTAAATTTAAGAAATTCTTGGTTTCTTTTAAAGAATACATAGATTTTTTTTCATATACTATGTGCCTGTGGTTCAGAATGTCAACCATCATATATACTGACAGACTTATATGGCAAGGAAGCAATATTAGGTCTGTTATGGACAATCGAGACATAAAGAAATGGTTTTGGTTCTTGAAAGGAGAACAGAATATTAAGTGGAAGTGACACCAGGAAGAAAGAAAAGTCTGGGGCCCCAAACAAAAGGACATTAATTGAAGAAAAAATATTACTCTTGTTTTTTGACACTTGAAAGCATTATTCATACTATTAGGAATAATATAACACCATCTAATCCCTGTACATTGCATTAATTACACACACACACACACACACACACATAAATTTATGTATGAGTTGGTGGTGACTAGGAGATTGTGGAGCAAATTCATAGTTTATGTCACAGTATTAGGAAGTCATTTATATTTTAACTACTTAGTTATACCCAAACAAATTTTCATTAAGCATACTTAGTTTTCATCTAGCGTTAACAAACACTCTGGCCGTAGTACTTTATTATTTTGCTGAATTGGTGGACAAAAAGAAGCTACCTGCTTCACATATTTTAATACTCATATCTTCTCCATTATATTATACAAATACCTATGTGGCAACTTAAAAGATTATAAATTTCCCATGAAAAGACATCAGTTTGTCAGCATCAGTAGAGTGTATTTATAAAATATTTTAACACTGCAAACAGAAGTATTAAGATCAGGCAGGGGGAAAGGTTTATACTCTGCTTCAGTGAAGCGCATATGACTTCCAGGTGGGGGGCTGTGGAAGGGCGCTAATGGAGAAGGGCGTATAAAAGTAATTAAGATTGATTGAGATGTTCTGTATGATGTTTTGTACACAAAAATCCAATAAAATTGATGGAAAAATGAATTTCTGGAATGGCTGGCTCTCCTCATAGCATAGAATTTAAGTTTGCCTTTTCTGTACATATGCTTAAAACTCACTACTTTTTTTTTTTTTTTTTTTTTTTTTTTTTAGAAAAAAATTCTCAGCTGGCCTGGAACTCGCTATGTGGACCAGGCTGGCCTTGAACTCACAGAGATCCACCTGCCTCTGCCTCCAAAGTGCTAGGATTAAAGGCGTGCACAACCACGCCTGGCTTTTTTTTTTTTTTTAAACTCACTACTTTTAAAGGTCAGCAATCTATTTTAAAATACTTCATTTTAACCTGCCAGTGAACTAATTTGAAATACTCATTTTAGTCAAATGATTTTTTTTTTTAAATTAGTCTTAGGGAGTAACCCAGAGGTATATAATTGGACTTATAGCTCTTTCAGTGGGAGGGAACTTGTGTATGGAACTATAAACATATACCCAAATGGCCGGAGAGGTCATAGATTCTAGAGAAAAACCTACCTCTGTCATATCTCTAGATAAATGTAATTTCTTACTGTATGCCAAATATGGATCCTTATATTTAGAGACAAGTATACCATAAACCACTCATCAAAGGAGCTTCTTTTTGAAGAGATGGAGACTACTGTAGAGTTCCACCAGTCACACACAGAGGATATGTGTCTGAGATACACCCAGCCCTACGTGACACATCTAGAGTGGAACCTCTTTCTACACCTAAGGCTTGTGGAACATAGTGGAACAGGGGGTAGAGAGAACACTAATGTGTCATTCAACTCTCACCAGTGAAGCTTTCTCAGGCAAAGAGTGCAATGCACAGAGAACTGGCCAAGGGAAGAGAGTAAGAGACTGCAGAGTGCATGTCCCTGGATAGGACTCCTGGATTAGACCTCACCTACCCATGGCTCAGGGGTGGAAAGAGTGTGAGAGCCAGGGTTGGCACATGAAGAGAAGGAAGCAGAGCCCTCCAAGCCATTGGGAATTTGTTTATAGAATGGCATGCGTAAGACCCATGCATAGGACTGGGGAAATGGGCAACAGTTTCTGCGCTTAGCCAAGGAACTATTGGCAGCTTATTCCTGCTGGGTGAGGTAGAGTTGATCTTTAAGGGTGTGACTCTAGATAGGCTGACCAGGTTCCAGTGGATGAACTTGCATCTAGGTACAAAAGTTTGGCTCTATAGACTTTAACATCTATGACGGAATGCATGAAATCTGGTGGGGGTAGACAGAGGTGTGGAGGGGGAGAGGGTCTAATAAATATGATTAAAATGCACTGTATGAAATGCACAAAAATTCAATAAAAAATATACATTAAACATTAGTCTTCAGGACTGGAAAAATAGGTAAGCGGTTAAGAGCACTGGCTGCTTTTGCAGAGGACCTGGGTTTGATTCCTCGAATGCACATGGTGGCTAATGACATTCGTAACTCCAGTTCCAGGGGAATTCAACATGTTCTTCTGATCTCCTCAGGCATTGCATGACACATACATGCAGGCATAACACTCATACACATAAAATAAAAATAAGTAAATAGGGGCCTGGTGCTGTGGTACACACCTTTAATCTCAGCACTTTGGAATCAGAGGCAGGGGGATCTCTGTGAGTTCAAGGCCAGTCTGGTCTACATAGCAAGTTCTAGACCAGCTGGGGCTACAGGGAGACCCCGTGTGAAAAAGACTGAAAAAAGAGTAAATAGAAATTGATTCTGAAAATAAACAAATAACAACAAAGAAACAGAAAGAAGAACAAAAATTCTGAAAAGCAGTCAGGTAATTCAGAGTATGAAACAGGATGTTGTTAAAAAATTCACAGTAAACAGAGCAGTGACATGATCTTTCCAAGAGTACATAGTTAGCTAATTTTTTCCAGGACACTGGAAAATTCTAGATTTCTGGACTATGTCAATATAATGTATTTCCCAATCGTAACCCAATCTGTAATTGTGGGTGTGGGACTTTATTTTGTCTTTCTCCATAAACTTAGTCTTTCCTCCCACTCATCCTTCACATCTCTCTAGACTGCTTTTCCACTCAAGGTAGCAATTCATTCATCTTTCTGCACAGTCAGCACCTCAGAGACTCCCTGACACGTAGTGACAGCACACATTACCCAACTTACTATTTGATATTTCTTCAATGTGCTCAGGAACATCTCCCCAGCTTGATGTCAAACTCCTCCAAAGCTGGAGATTTGGTAGTCTCTAGGGTGTTTAACACATGTAGTTTCTTTGTCTTTTAATGAAAAGTAGACAACAATGTCAAAGACATCAATCCAATTTTATGAAGCACTGTAGTAGACAGAACAATAGCATCTTAAATAAGTCCATGTCCTAATTCCCGGAACCTATAAATGTTACCCTAAAATGTCAGGTGGGCCACTTGCATCACACTGGGCTTCATAATACGGAAGCTGAAGGAGTTATGTCAGAGGAGGAGGCCATGTGTGTAGGAAGATCCAGTTTGAATTGGGGGTTAGTTCTCAGCTAGCACCCCTCAGGGTACCACGTGGATGGGAGTCAGGGGATTACTCTGACTCCACCCCAAGGAGGAGCAGACAACGTGGCCTAGGTGCGTGATGCTGGGTGGGGCAACAGTGGGCAGTGGCGCAGAATTGGGGGCCTGTGATTGGCTCTGTGAACTGACATCATTTGGCTTATAAAAGCAGGCTGTAGTGTGTAATAAATTGAATTATCCATTACCATCATTACAGAATTCCCGGCTGTCAATTTTTTTTGCGAGCATATAGGCCAAAGCAGGCCTGCATTTCGTGGCCAGTGAGTTGGAAAGAAGTCCCCGTGCGGACCACCAACCTGGATAGCTGGTGTGGTGAAGTGAATTGTGAGTGGACATAGGCTGAAGATAGGCCATCAGCCATCAGCCTGAAATTCCTGTCCAGGGTCAGCAGTCTCTGGGCAGGTGGGAAATCATGGCCAAGAGTGGGAAACGTTCCGTTGTCCCAGGCTAAGGGCCTGAGCTGGAGGGACCTCTCAGGCCGGGCTACGAAAGTAGCTAACTGGTCTCTGTGCCAAGAGGCCTGTTCCCTATAGTGGCCGCAGACGGGTACTGTGTTCCCATTGTCTTAGCAGGGCCTTGGTATCTGCTCGTTACAAAGAAAGCTTCCTACACACGTGGTCATGGAAGCAGAGGTGAGGGACGGACCTTTGAAGTAGGTAGGAACCACAAGCCACAGCAACTGACCAGGGGGAGCTGAGCAAGGCAAGGACACAGACCTCTCCCTCAGAGCCTCCAGAAGGTAACATCAGCCTTGTTGACACCTAGACATTGCATCATGAAATGATTTTGGACCTCTGACCTCCAGATTTACCAAGGGAGTAAATCAGTGTTTTAAATCATTAAATTCGCTGCTGGAGAGATGGCCCAGCAATTAAGAACACTGGCTACTCTTGCAGAGAACCGGGATTAGGCTCCCAGCACCCACATGGTAGCTAACAACTGTTTGTAATTCTCGTTCCAGGGTATTCTGATACCCTCTTCTGACCTCTGCCAGCATTGCACGACACAGGTACACTTACATACGTGCAGGTAATGCACTTATACACATAAAATAAATAACTAAAATATTTTAACCCAGTAAATTTATAGTATTTTGTTGCAGTAGAATCATATGAAGACTGCTAGACCAAATATCATGAAGGGACTTTGAAAAGTTCCCTTTCTGGTCACCTGAGCTTAGGGAATGCAGAGTTTGTAGGACAGATGGCTGATGTTTGCACTTCCTGTTTTTCAAGGTGTCTAGAAACAGCGGTGGCATATTTTAATTCATTGGTTAATTAATTTTATATTCTTTTGCTTTTTTTCATACTAGTAGGGGATAAAATTCTGCTTACCTTCCATTTACTTGAAACACATTAAGTTTATATTTTGATTTTTGCCCAAAGGAGAAACAGAACAGAACCTAAGCCAACAAAAGCTGAGCGGTTGCGGGTAGGCAGCTCACCTGCAGCTGTCCCGATACAGATTTGGATCTGGAGACAGTAGTTGCAATCAAGCAAAACAATCCAATAAACAGTTTGGGAGACAAAATATCTCATTTTCTTTAAGCCAACTCTCTTCTGCTGTGGTCCAGCCCTGACCTCAATTCTACTTTTTAATCCTGCAATTTGTGGGGTGTGTATGTGTGTGTACTTGTGCTATTCATCTGAACGAAGCTTACTCTTGGCTTATGAAACGTGAATTGGAAAGCTGTTCTCCAAATGAGCTCCCTCCTGGACAATTTCCCAAAGCTCAGCTTGCTTTAATTACTTACCAAGAAGTTTTCAATGAACTGTTTTGAACCTGGCATCCACAATACACTGGCCTTGTGCTGAGCGATAGCTTTATGACAGGAAGCTTTGTTAGCTGGACCACCCGGGGGGATACAGCTTGAATAGAACATGGCCGCCCAGAGCTTGAAAGTGCAGGCTCCCTGGGACATACCACACCTGTGCTCCCTTGGCTGCCTGTTCATTTCCCATGTAATTCAAGGTGTTGAACTTCGTCCATAGAGATTTGTATCAATGGTTTCATTTATGGGTTCTTCTAAGGCCTGTATTTTAGAAACATCTTCCTATGTAGTCTGAAGGTGCCAGAAGGCTATGCAAATTACATATTCGACTGATAGCTGAGACATGATGCAACTGTGTTTATGCAACAGCTGCAAAATAGTTTTGAGATGAAGCCTTTGGGATCCCTAAAACAGTCCTGCCCCCTTTCCCTGCTGGGGATCAAACCCAGAACTTTGTGCATGGTAAGCAAAAGCTGTAGCTCTGAGCTATACCCCTGCTCTCATTTTGATTTGACTATCCTCAGAACCAAAAGCAAGATAAAATTATTATTTAGTTAAAAGAGCAAAATGAGGATTTCAACATAATTTCTCACTGAGTCCTGTAATTTATCTATTTGGTCAGCATTTGAAACAAATTGATAAGTCTTGTCACATTCTGTCTGGAAATTCTTGGTTTTTTATTTTTTTTTAAATTTTATTTATTTATTTTCTATGTGTATGAATGTACTGTCTGCATGTAGGTTTGTGCACCTGTGTCATGCAATGCCACGGAGGTCAGAAGAAGGTCTCGGATTCCCCTGGAACTGGAGTTCTCCTGGAATTGGAGTTACAGATGGTTCTCAGCCGCCATGTGGGTGCTGGGGATCGAACCCGGGTCCTCTGCAAGAGCAGTCAGTGCTCTTAACCGCTAGGCTATCTCTCCAGCCCATATTATATCACATTTTAAATTCATCCCTTCATTAATGGGGACTTTGGCTGTTTCCGTACACTATTTACATGAACATGCTGCCACGAACAAGAGTGAGCTTACACAAGTGCTTGAAATCTCTTTGCACATATAACCCAAGGTGGGAATTGCTGGATTATATGGTAATTAATATTTTTTTAATTTATGTATTTTATAAGTATGTATAACTGAATATAGTAAGCATACAATGCGCTGCTATTTTTAGTTTCATAAAAATAATTTTTTGTTACATTTAGTTGTGTCTGTATGTGTATGCGTGCGTGGGTGCATGTGCTGCAGCACATGTGTGGAGTTCAGATGACAACTTTCATGTGCTGCCTTCTAAGAAGAAGGTAGCACAGATTGAACTCAGGTCATCAGATGTGGTGGCAAGTGCCTTTACCCATTGCGACAGCTCACTGGCCTCATTTGAAGCTTAAATAAGCCGCCATATTGTTTCCCAAAATGTGTGTATTATTTTACATTCCTATCAACAGGGTACCAGGCTCTTTTTCTTTACATCCTCTCAATGCTTAAACCTCTTATTTTGCTAGAAGTCATTTAATAGGTGTGATGTTTCATTATTGTCTTAGCTTGTAGGAAAATGTTTAGTATCAATAATCAAGGAAATACATCCTTTCTGCATGTGGATAACCGGTTTCCCCAGTATAATTTATTGAAGGACTTTGGAATTTTGTTAAGAATTGCACTGAATCCAGATCCTTTTGCACGTGATGGACATTAGCAATGCTACTCCTTTCAATGCGTGGACAGGGTGTCCTTCCACTCATCATCTTCTCAATTTCTTTCATCAATCTGAAGTTCAGAACTTTTATTTTTTAATTTTTTTTAATTTTATTTATTCTTTATGTGTATGAATGTACTGTCTGCATGTAGGTCTGTGCACCCATGTCATGCAATGCCACGGAGGTCAGAGGAGGGCATTGGATTCCCCTGGAACTGGAGTTAAAGACAGTTCTCAGCCACCATGTGAGTGCTGGGGATTGAACCCAGGTCCTCTGCAAGAGCAGTCGGCACTCTTAACTGCTAGGCCATCTCTCCAGCCCAGTCTGGAACTTTTAAATTTGTCTCTAATTGAGAGGTTCATTTTGCTTTTCTTCCAAACATGGCTGACAGTGACCCTTAAACAATCTGTGATATTGTTGAAAATTCAAAAGATAGATATGGTTTCTCAGATTCAACAATTCTAGTAGAGATAAAAAAAAAAATCAAATAAGGGGCCTGGAGAGATGGCTCATGCTTTTATGCAAAGAGGAAACATAGTCAGATAAAAGATTGCAGTTATTGTGCCGGGCATGGTGGCGGCACACGCCTTTAATCCTAGCACTTGGGAGGCAGTGGCAGGAGGATCTTTGTGAGTTCAAGGCCAGCCTGGTCTACAGAGTGAGTTCCAGGACAGCTGGGGCTACAGGGAGACCCCGTTTTGAGGGCTACAGGGAGACCCCGTTTTGAAAAGACCAAAAGATTGCAGTTATTAATGAACAGATGTCTATCTCAAAAATTGGAGGAGAAATAGATGAATCAGAAATGTCCTCTCGGGCTGGAGAGATAGCCTAGTGGGTAAGAGTGCTGACCGTTCTTACAGAGGACCTGGGTTCGATCCCCAGCACCCACATGGCCGCTGAGACTGTCTTTGACTCCAGTTCCAGGGAATCTGACGCCTTCTTCTGACCTCTGTGGCATTGCACAATACGGGTGCACAGACCTGCATGCAGACAATACATTCATACACACAAAAATAAATAAAATAAAATAAATTAATTAAAAATATTTAAAAATTGTCCTCTCATTCAGCCCACATAAGAGATTTTCTCTGTAGTACTATTTGAGGGAATATGAAACTAGACTTCTAATGATCATTTTCTCTTTTCAGAAACTTTATTCACAAACATATGGGCCCTGCACAAAATATGACACTGATTTCATAATACCTATTTTAGCCCAATATATGATTAAATAATTTGCAGTGTGAAATACATATTTAATGATAGAAAATGACTTAAAATATTCCTTACCTCATAGTAAATGCAAATATTGCTTTATTGTTGTTAAAAAATATCAAGCTTTACATATCTCAGTGAAAATTAAAAGAAGTTACCTTATAACTCTACCTACTATGAAAATTTTCTAATTAGACAGATAAATGCCTGAAACCACTCAAAATATTTGGGCCTAGTCCACAAACTTCAGTAAGAAGCAATTTTAGATGGGTTCAAAACAATAAATATTGTGATATTTTAAATAGAAATGTGGCATATTTTGATTCAGATATGTCTAGCTAATGTGCGTGACACTTTTTTACTTTAGCTCTGTTTTAAGACGATGATCACACAGGTACACGAAACAGTTTTTCTTTCCACAGTACACATATGTATATATATATACTATTATATATACTATAAACATCTATACCTAAATTTAAAAAAATTTCTGTCTTGTCAGGATAGTGTGTCTCTGTAGCCACAGCTGACCTAGAACTTGCTATGTAGGCCAGGCTGGTCTTGATCTCATAGAGATCTACCTGCCTTTGCCTCTTGAGGGCTGGGATCAAAGGTGTGTGCCACCAAACCACCAAACCACCAAACCACCAAGCCTAGTTTTTATCTTTTTTTTTTTTTTTTTTTTTTATCTTTTGAGACAGGGTCATTTCTTAGCAAGCTCCAGCTGTTATGGAACTCTCTGTGTAGACCAGGCTGGCCTTGAACTCACAGAGAGCTGCCTGCCTCTGCCTCTGCCTCCAGCATACTGGGATTAAAGGCATGGGCCACCATGCCTGGCTATCTTTTTTCTACAGAACACACATAAATATAGATATTTTTTTCTAATATATATATATTATTTTTCTATGCATCCCAGGCTGACCAGGAACTTCCTATGTAGACCAGACTGGCCTTGAACTCAAGGTCCTTCTAAATCATTTTCCTGGTTGCTGGAATGGCAGGTGTGTGTCACATATGTGGCTGTGCAACTGAGATGTCACAGAGTTACCAACGCCAAGTTACATATACTTGTGAAGAAGCAGCCTGCTGTATATAGCTTTGTTAACTTGTTTAAAATAGCTTTCTGGGGGCTGGAGAGATGGCTCAGCGGTTAAGAGCACTGACTGCTCTTGCAGAGGACCTGGGTTTCATTCCCAGCACCCACATGGCAGCTAAGAACCATCTTTAACTCCAGTTCCAGGGGAATCAGATGCCCTCTTCTGACCTCTACAGCATTGCATGACATGGGTGCACTAACCTACATGCAGACAGTATACTCATACACGTAAAATAATAAATTAAAAAATAAAAAGTAAATAAAATAGCTTTCTGTTTTCCTTGTTTGTTAACTTACTTATTGATAAAAAGACAGATAACTAAGTTCAAGCCTGAGGGGCTTATCTAGATTCATCTTTCACTTTATCAAGATTTAGTATAAGTTGTAAGAGTGAATATGAAGAACAATTGTATTAATTCTAATGGGATATGTGCTACGTTTTTAAATACATGAAAAGTGGTATTAATATTACCTGTATCTCTCTCTCTCTCTCTCTCTTTTTCTCTCTCTCTCTTGTATTTATCTGGATATATTTGTCTTTTGAAGGGAAGCCCTAAAGGCTAAGTATGTTTATAATTATATATAATTCACCTTAACAAAACATGGACTACATGAAAAGTTATCTTTAATGCCAGGCGTGGTGGTACGCACCTTTAATCCTAGCATTTGGGAGGCAGAGGCAGGTGGATCTCTGTAAGTTCAAGGCCAGCCTGGTCTACATAGTGAGTTCCAGGACATCTGGGGCTACAGGGAGAACTTGTCCAAAAAGAAAAAAAGAAAAAAAAGCTATCTTTAAAAAGAACTATCACCAGTTAAATTTTAATTTATAAGGACAATTTATTAATTATAAAACTTACAACACAGCAAAGGTGTATACTTTGTCACAAAGAAATAAAGAATTAATATCGTACTCAATACATTTTGTCATTGTGGAAATCATTGAGAAAAATCACAGTGGAAAGTTATTTGGAAATGCGCCTAATCTGTAATTAGGATGGAATTAATTAAGAGTAAAGAAGGTAAAAGATCATGCTTGCAAAGCCTCATTATCTTTGTCTGGATCTTCTATTTTGTAAATTTTCATTGTTACTTTAAACTGTGTTGGGCTCTACGGCAGTCATTACTGTTCATTATCACTTAGCCCTCCAGTTCCAACAGGGTGTTAAGATAGCAAGGAGAGATTAAGCACAATGCATACCAGAAGGCAGAGTAATTTGAAATGCCTTCCAAAATCAATTAGAAATTAGTTTTGGATTATCGGTGGGAGGTGGGAACATAATAGCAGGTAATTGAGAACTGACTCCACATGTGCTCCGTGCGTGCCCTTGTTTTTGTGTATGCTGGTAGGATTCTGTGAAATGAGGGAAAAGTACGAATTTACCTAGGTGCTTCTGCTTTTCTTTACGGTGGTGTATTTGACTGACATCACAGGCTATAATGGAGAGGAGCCCCGTGTTACTTAACGAGGCGTCGACCTGCCCAATCAAGTGCAGCTTAGTGTTCACTTGGGTGGTGGGATGGCTCGTCTCCAAAACGCGCTCAGGAGTTGACCTTATTATTTTCACCTGCATGTCTCAACCTATGGTGGGCTTGAAATGTCTCAACTAACAGAAATGCACGTTACCTCTCTCTGCTGTCTCTGTCTCTGTCTCTTTCATGTATTATAATTCTTTGTGGGTCAGCCAGGTTCCATACAACATCAGAGGGAATCCCAAATGATTCTAGTCTTCTTACCTTCTTCATTAAGCACACAAAACTTTATTTAGAGGCTGGCTGTCCTTTTTAAATTGAGGAGCAGATGGTCTTTATCTAGAACGTCTTGTAAGTAGGTGAACTAACTCTTTGGCACCTGTAAGTCGGGTTAATGGCTCCATTTTCACTAGCTTTCACTTTGATGGACATAGTTTTGGATGCTTTCCCCGTCCTCTTCCTTTTTCACATTGGCTGTGTCAAGCCTGCCCTGCTGACTTTACCATTGCCTATCCGCGAAGGAGAGCTGGAGAATTCACATTCAAACCACAGGGCCAGGAGTTCTTAATGAAGTGGTGCTGAAAAGTGCTGGCCAAGGGCCAAGTCTGGGCCTTCAGCTGCTCAGGCAGGAAGGGCAGTGTAGTCCTAAGGGGGTGGGGAGGAGGGAAGAACACACTAGAAACGCTGGTTCTGTATATTAAACAGAGGAAAAGTGGCACATTTAGATGTAATATTTAAAATGCTGCTTTAATTTCAAAGTAACTGTGTTTAGTTGCTAGTTAACTCCCAGTGGTTGAAATTATTAGCTCAAGACATTTGCTTTAGTTCAGACAAAACTTTCTAAGTGGCCTACTTTCATTTTCGTCTGCTTGAACAGTTTGTGGTTGTAATAATAATGAAAGAGTTTTTAAAATGACTTTAGTAAGGATGTAAAAAAATTTAATTTCCAAGATTCAATTTTTGAAGACTTTTCCCTAAAGAACTTTGCGTAGTTGTTCTAAAGCCTCTGAAACGAAAGGAGGCAAGATTTGCATGATGTCTTACATTATCTGCACATCTTGTTTTTCATGAATTTAAAGCATGGTCAAGCCTGTCTTGGAAAAAATAGGTAGTCTACAGCTCAGGAGGAAAGTGGTAGTACCATTGGACCATGTACCATTTGACATATTGCTTATAGATGATGTGTGTCTTCTAGTTATCCCCTTAAGCTTGTTTTACATGATTATAGCCTGGCTGAGAGGTGAAGGTTAGGACAGATAGATTAATATGACAGCTTTTCTCCACAACTAAGTCATTTGTTAAATAAAACCCATGGGAAAACTGATACCATAAAAGAAGTTAGATAGCATCACAGGGCAGTTACCACCCTTCTTATCCTTGAACTCCTGAGACTTAATGATGTTCAAATAAGTCATATTTAAACAAATCCCTTTTCAAATGAAGCAAATGTCTGTGGAGTATATTTAATAACCACCACACACCTTAAGTAACTGGCATTAAAAACTCTAATAACTTAATTTTTGATAACAACTGAATGTATTAAATAGGCCTTCGGCTCACGTGTTTTGATTTTCAACCCCTTAATTTGTTGGAAAATGATTACTATCACTTTAACATTTTGAGCATAAATCATCTTTATAATTCATATGGAAAGAAGCTGGCGAGTAGATGCTACTCATCTCAGACGGATGTTGGGCCTGCGAATTCCCTCCAGGTACAGGCAGGGTAATCTTCCGCCTTTATTCCAGTGTAGAATGCACAGGGGAACTTGTTACTCTGAAGTTACTGCATGAAAAACACAAAGGCTAACATCTGCTTCATGAGGTCTGACAGACTTTGTTAGTTCTGCTTGGCTTTTCTAAGAACAGAGTCATATGAAGCCTGAGATCACACTGAGGGACATCCATTAAAACGTGACTGCTTTTTGTCTATGTGGAGTTTTTTTGTTGTTGTTATTCCTGTAGAGTTTTTTTTTTGGGGGGGGGTGCTTGAGACTTTGATCTAAGCTAGAAAATTCAGAAACACACCACACACACACACACACACACACACACAGAGTTACACATCTTGCTAGGGAGTTCCATAAAACCCCTGAAGCCTATATACCAACCTCTGTTGTACATACAGACTACACTTTGACTGATGAATTCATCTTGCATTTTTATAACCTTTCCAGGCTGCCTGCATTTTATTGGTTCTTTTTGGCAAGGGAGACTCTTTAAAAAAAAAATCCACTGGGATGAGATTTCTTGAAATGGAGAAATAACAAACAGAGAAATAAAATTAAAAACTCAACAACTGTTAAGATTCAATGCCTCAGAAAAATCTGTAGCATGAATCCCATTCCCAGCTGTCTCCGTCCTCTTCTTGGGGGGGGGGGTGTTCTGGCCTGTCCTTCTCCTTCTCCCACGGTCTCCATCCTACTCCTCTACCTTCTTTCTCACCCCAACATAAGAACATTCTTATCTGTTGTCAGTTAAGATCATCGCCATGGTGAAAATATGGCTAACTGAATTCTCATTTAATTTGTGAAACCTTGTCTTTTTTCTCCAATGTGTACAATTTTGTGTCACAGGATATTGTCCCCATTCTTTTGAAAAGATCTTTGAGAGGAATAAGCTCTAAACTCAATGTTTTTCTTTCTCAAATTAGCTGTACATTTAATGCACTGACTCATTTCAAACACAAGAGACTGTACTTGCTTTCATCAATACCAGTTTGCCCTTTAGCCCACAGAAAGTGAAGACTACACCAGTTTCATAACCCTCTCCCCTTCTAGCACTTTTCCTCGGTCCTGCACCAGAAAATGAACAGCATTTGTAAGCTCTCACAGTGGAAAGTAGGTCCAGTGGTCATCCCCCTTTAAACGGATTCTCTTCCTATGCAGTTTTCCAACCTCCCACTAGTTGGGGCTCTATACAAAGAAAAGAAAACAGAGGGATTTCTGCAGAACTATTTACCAATGGAACACACTATTTACCAACCAAATATACTATTTTCTGAGTTCCTGAAAATAAGATTATTAATTTTATTTTGGTTCTGACATACCAGCTCCAAGTTTTACCATATTGTCCAGTCAATTATACTTGCTTTGCTTACCTTGATTTGAAAAGTCTAAACCAAGGTTCTTGCTTTAACATAATTTACAGGACTCGACTCACTTAATGCATCGTTACTACAAACTGTGAAACTGTGAAGTGTGTAGGCGGAAAATTTAGTACACAAGTATTAAGTCCATATTCTTAGCAAGATTCTTTCTACTGTAAGACAGTGGCCAGCCCCCTCTTAAATCCTTAGCAAAAAATCCTGCATAAAACAGATCTTTAATAAATGTTGGATTTGAGAGTTTTTTTTTCCAGACTTGAGAATTTTTGTATCAACCGAAGGACCAGATTTGGACAAGATTATCTTCTATCAGTTCACTGGAAAAATGGTTAGGAAACTGGTTTGGTCTGTGCTAATGCTTGGTTCTCACTCCCAGTCTCAGTCTGGTCCAGTTGAAAGATTCCTTTGGATAGTCACAAATAATCAAGTGTTTTGCTTACATTTGTGTTTTGTTTTAGGTTTGTTTATCCTGTCTTTCTCCACCTCCCCGGAGATCCTTTGGCAAATCTGATAAACAATGCCTTTTTCTTGCTCAAGGCAGAAAGTGCAGTTGAATACAATGGGAGGCCAGACTTGGCCAAAATGCCGGCTGCAGGTGCGCTCAGCATTGTGGTCATTTAAACCAGATGCTGGGGAGTTGAAGCACCTGCTTCCCCTCTCTGTGTACACTTCAGAAACTGTCCTCCTGTAGAGGCTAGGCCAGAGCCAGGCTGAAGTGAATGACGGCCCTTGGCAGCATCCTTCTGGCAGATCAAGTGAACTGCACTAGAAACAGTTGGATAAATAGCCTCTTTAAATTCTCAGCAAATACAGTTGGATTTGCTATTCTCTACATTCCCAGATGAAACGTCGCTATTCTGTCAACACACGCACACACACACACACACACACACACACACACACGGAGGACAACGGAGCCTACTTAAAGTAGACACTCAGAGGTAACTTTATTTTTTCTCTGTGTTATGTTATCTAGAAAGAAAAGAAGACTGGACAAGAGGGTGATTTTTATGGTTCTGATAACAGTAAGACAGATGCCAAAGGCCTTGCACGGCCTCAGATTTTGTGAACATCTTTGTAGGTTTCACACATCTTCAAATGGCTCACAAAGAGCGCTGAGTTTTCTATCCTGAATGTTGAACATTAAATAAGAGAGCAGGGAGACACTGTTCTCATGGGGAGGTGACTAGCCTCTAATCTACTGGAGAGGTTGGTTTGGGATTTCTTACTAAGTGATTCTAAGGAATACTATTTCAGTTCTACATATTAGTAATATATTAACTGCAGGCGTGTGCACATGTATTTCAAACTCTTCATGGTATAGCTGTATAAGTCAAACACTGTCCTGCTGTTCATATTTTTATTTTCAATTTAAATATTGTTCATAATAAAGGGCAGAGATGATCCTTCACATTGATGCAGAGGGATATTTTTCTCTGTATCCCCAACCATGTTCCTCAAAGTCAATTCAGAGAGCTTTGACCTTGAGGCTTAAAGCTCTGTCCACGTCTTCTCTGGAGGTTTCTATACAAACACCCAGGCACCAGGGCTGAGACCAGATGCCTTAAAGAGAGTCAATTCCTAGACCTTAGACCTTCTGACCCTCTTAAGATCCTTAATCATCCTTCAGGAGAAATGTGTCTGCCATTTCTGAGCCTGTACTGGTAACACTTCTTGAGGAAGCCTTTTACATTTGTTTCCCATCGCTCCTACTACCCAGATATATTCTCTTTTGTGTGTACGTAGTGGTAGAAAATGAACCCAGAGCATTGCACGTGCTCGGTACATGCTCTCCTTCAGTCCATAATATAGCCTTGTTACTGCATGGTCAGAAAAATCCTTAAAATGAGGGATCTGGGTTAGGTTTGTAAGGCCTATGAGGGAAACGTTAGCAGAAGAGCGACAAACCAGAAGGAACCAGTAGAACTGGCTTGAGATGGGGGATATAGGGTGCTGAAGAAAACTCTTTGAAATGAACAAAAGAGTTACAACAGGGTCTCAACTCAGGCCCACATTCTTCTCTGCTAGGACCTCACTAGAGAGAGGCCTAGCAAAATGAGAGAAAGGGGTGAGGGTGGGGGAAGAGAGAAAGGGAGGATGTGAATATGGAAGGATGGTTCTGGACAGAGAGAAAACCATAGATGCTCCATTCTGCAGATGTGAAGTACGGCAGGGTCCGGAATCTACTTGGGGGGAATAAAATGGGTGGAGAGGTCGCTCACACGGAGATGAATATGGGAAGAAAGATTACAACCCCAGATAAACCATGCATCTTTTATTTAATATCATTGGCACTGTTTTCACTTATCTGCATGACTTTTTTTTTGTGCCTCCTAATTTGTCCTTGAAGTTCTGTATCTAATCATTAGTTGAGCAACCAATAATTCTCGCTCAGTCCTCCACCCCTTTTTACAACCAACTTTAATCTTTCGAGTCAGTGAAAAACATGTTTCCCCTATCATAACTGGTTTAACAAAAATTCTCTTTCAAGTTTAGATTACTCAGATACAATGGCTTTCCTGAACCTTCATGCTGGGGAAAGGAATTTACATTAGAAAAGAGATTTATGATAGCATTGAATTTCCATTTGAATATGGAGAGTTAATAACATGCATATGTTTTTTTATTATTATTATTTTAAGGTTTAAGTTGTGCCATCAGCAAAAGGAAAGCTGGAAACTTCAGGGCTGGCAGGGCTCAATGAATAATTTTATCTGGATTTCATTCACAAACAGCAGCTCAGTCCTCGGAAAGGACCCGAGCGTCTCCCCCAGATCGGAACTGGAGTAAGTGCCAGGATTTCCTGATTTGTTTACATTTCTCAAAACCTTTTTCCCTCCTGGACTAGGACAGAATTAGACTTCCTTTTCCACTTTTGGCTCCTTCCAAGCTATTCTTGCTCAAGGTATTCTCTCCCCTTTCCCTGCATTCTTCTTCACCGAAGTCTCAGCTGGGTTCTTTGTCTCACAAAAACAGAGAGGCACTGAAAGATGTGGGTGGAATAATGGCCATAATGACAACAATAAGCCCACCATGGCGGATTTCTCTGGGACCCAGCAGATGGCCTCATCTCTACCTTTCAGATCTGTTCTGCTTCTTACGGATGTCTGGAAAGGGTTCTGAGAGGACCACATGTGATACATCAGGTGACCTTGCCACAGTCCTTCCGCCTAAGAGGAACTGAAATCACTTCTTTTCATCTAAACCCTGTGGAGGAGCCCTGCTGTTCAGATAGTGAGGCATCATTCAGAAGAAATATTAGTGTTGACCTCCTCCCTCTCCTGTTTGGTTTCACCTTCACCATCTTGACCATCTATAATCATCATAAAACAACTTATTTGGAAATTTTACTCTAAACTCATTTGTTTATAAATGTTTTGGGAGTCTGGTGACTAATATCTTTTCTTAAGAGAAATGCAGGCATTTCTGTAGCCTAACTGAATGCATACAAGGCAATCAGAGAATATTGGGGTCCACAAACAAGAAAATCGCCAAGGAATATAGAAACTTCTTGAAAGAGAGGGGTTCATGAACAGAGCTATAGCCTCTTGTTTATTGACATTTCCATTTCTTTTTTCCTTTACTCATTTCTAAGGCCAAAGGCCTTTGACTTTATTGGTTAAGTCATCTTTGTTTTGAAAGATGTCTGACACTCTTTTCCCAGAATCTTGCAGCAAGTCTACTCTCCCTACCTGTGGTTCTTTAGGGCAGTCAGTATCTTCTTCCTTTCTGCTCTCCTAGGAATTAAAACCAGCTCTTAGCAGAGTCAGGTACTTCATGAGCCCCAGAGCATTGCTCTAAATGTTAGCACTGTCCTGAGGTTATTTGTAATATAGCAAAAGAAGAAAGCTTCAGATGAAGGAACGAGTCTCTAAATATGGAATTTACACTACTTGGAGATCCTTGAGGAAGTTCCATCTTCAAAGTGCTCTTGAAATCAAATCACACTAAGGGCAGCATTACATAAAAATCACTGCTTATGATTAAGACTACTGTTTCAGACTAAACTCTTTTAGCTTGCTTCAACAGACCAGGCTAAAAATAAAAATGGAGTTTCTCAGGCTAAAGTTATAGGTCATCGAACTGAAATTTAAATCAAGATTAAAACAGTTATAGACAAATTTCCCAAACAGGCCAGTTTTGGTTTGCATGAAAATGAAGTTTCTTCTGCTCTAATCCTTCCACAGAAAGGGAAGCCTAAAGTAACCTGGTATTAGCCAGTTATTTTTCTACTGTTGTGTCTCTCTGTCCCTGCCTTTTAAGAAAAGTAACTTTGAAATGACCAATCTGTTGGCTTTTTAAATGTTTGTTTCTGTTTTAGTCCGTCTATAAAACAAAACTCCTCTGCTTGGAACATTTATTCTCTTTTCTGGAGTGAAGTGTTTCTTGATTGTAGAATAACAGAAAAAGGCAATTAAGAGTGTTGCACTGGCTTCAGGTGTAGTTTAATTGGCCAGGACCTGGGTTCAATGCCTGGCACCAAAAATAAAACAAAACAAAAATGGAAAAAAGGCCCAGCTTGTATAGAACTGCAATTCTGTCATATGGGTCAAGTCAAAAGTATATGCTTATTTATTTTTATTTTTATTTTTTAATTTTTATGTATTTATTTATGTGTATGAATGTACTGTCTGCCTGTAGGTTTGTGCAATGCCGCGGAGGTCAGAAGAGGGTGTCGGATTCCCCTGGAACTGGAGTTCTCCTGGAATTGGAGTTACAGATGGTTCTCAGCCGCCATGTGGGTGCTGGGGATCGAACCCAGGTCCTCTGCAAGAGCAGTTGGCACTCTTAACTGCTAGGCCATCTCTCCAGCCTGTATATGCTTATTTCTATCCAGGTATGTTTACACATGCAGAGACATAGCTTACTGCTGTCAACGATCCTCCTGCCCAGCTGACAAGTGAAGCTGATAAGGGAGAGCCTTTTCCGAACCATGGTAAAATATCTGAGTTTTCTTTCCAAGCATTTATTCATGCAGTCAAGTGAATAGCACAAATAGGCTCTCCTCCATGGCTTTCTATGATGTAAACTCACATTAGTGTGTGCCCAGAGGACTGATGTGTAGAAAGAGGGTTTAAATGAACAGCAGCAAGCACTTTAGGCACATTCAGGAAATAACGCTCTTCTCCCTTATTGGTTTCAGAGACATTACAGTGTTATAAAAGAATCAAAGGTTTAAACTCTGAGGACCCAATGGCTTCTTTCAGCTTTGGACTATCTTCTACAATAACCACCTATGACATGATCAGATAACAATGGTCCGTGATTTGAAAATCACATAATATCTTCCCCGGCATCTAGAGAAAGCTATACAACGAGTGCCAATGTGGAAGCTACTACCTTAGGTGAGGAGATAAAGCCCCACAATCAAACCGGCCAGATAGGGAAGAAAATAAAATCAGATTCAGGGCCCCGGAGAGCTGGCTCAGCACTTTAGAGCGCTGGCTGTTCTTGCAGAACACTTGGGTTTGAATCCCAGCACCCACATGGTGGCTAACAACTGTCCGTAATTCCACCACCAGCGGATCCAATGCCTTCTTTTGTCCTCTGTGGATATTGTATGACACATGTGTACTTATACACTAGGCACATAGGTATATACATACCTAGGCACAACACTCGAAAACATAAAATAAAAATAAATAAATGAAAACAAATCAGATTCAGTATAATGCTTACAGAAAACTTAAAGAGTGTTTAAGAAATATGAAAAGATTGAAATTAATCCAGCATCACGTATTTTTTATTGTGGATACAGATAAATAAATTTTCTCATATGTTTTATGTATCATTGGACATTTTATTCCAGGTTTTCATTTTAAGAGATAGGATACAAGTAACTTTTCTGAGAAGATTCTTGCCTACATATATTAACACAGCAGGATTTCTGCAGGACTCTAATAAACTCTGCCAAATGGTCCATTGCCTAGAGGGACATCTATGGCCTGGAGACAAAAGTCTAGCTTGGGCTGCACTCTGACTGACATTGTGGTCTCCACTGTTACCCCAGATTCCTACAGAGAAACATTACTTGCTCCAGGACAACCCAGTGTCCCAGTGGCTGGGCTGCTGAAGAGCAGATGGATTTCGTATAGCTAGTATACATATGGGTTCTTCTAAACACACAGCAGAAACCTGAGCAGATCGATATGCTGATATCAAAGATGAGTCTGAGTTTCAACAAGCAGCATCACCTTCACAGGGACTACTCAGAGATTTTCCCTCTCAAGTGAATGGGATGCTGGCCAATCTCTGAGCTGGCAGAGTTGAGAAGCTAAAAAAAGCACATGTGTTTTGGGCCCTCATTTCTGTCTTCTTACCTTCTTAATTCATAGCCACAAAGCTATTTTTGGTGAATAAAATATAACAAGGCAGTAATTTCTAATTTTACAAACAACCTTTTCCTTTTAATAATTGCTATACTTCTATAACTTCAGATTTGTACTTTGGCAGATGAGTGGGTGAGAATAGATTCCAATTGCTCATAGAAAACTCCAGGCTCTTACAAAGGGACATTTTTCCCTTGGAGTTTACAGACTTGGAGTCTATAATGTCTACTTACTAAGGCTTAAGAGTCTTCACTAGGTGATAACTGGCTTGGTCTTCAGGAAGTCAGTTCAGCAAGCCTCTGCCTTTTGAGATTGCCAAAAGACTCTTAAGGGGAATTGCTGACAGGAGCAGTTAAGTAGATTTTAGCTCAGGGCACACAGCCTAAGGTGAGACGAGGAGCAAGCAGTGTAACTTGGCAGATTCACATATGTCCTATAGGTCTTGTGCAGTCTGCCTTTTGCTTATTTGTTAATTAGTCACGGCCTCACTGTAGCCTAGTGCAAAGTCTGGGAGAATATGACCATCTGGGAGACCCACTGTGGCAAGTGGCAGAATGATGTTAGTCTGAACAGCATGAGGATTTGGCCTTCCCGATAAATGTCCGCATTCCACTGTGGACAGATGCCTGGAAAGGCTCTGTTTCTGTGGAGAGAAAGCTAGGACACAGGGAGCATGTGACCGCTCAAGGCCACTTTGTGATTCACTGGCAAAACAAGATGAAATCATCGTGTTTCCACATAGGCCTAAGCATGTTGGAGCCAATGGCAGAACTTTCTTCCCTTTTTTCCTTTACCCTACCCTACCCAGCTCTGGATACTTCTTGCCACCTCTTAAGCTCTTAATACTCTTAGCCCCCAGGAGAGAAAGGGATCTTGGCTGGGAGTTCACTCAGATCACACTCACCTGCCTTGGGCAGTCTTGCTATCTCTTCTAGGAGTGTGGTTGTAGCACAGGACCTTAAGATGCGGTAATCTGACCTCTCTGTGACTTGGAGAAGACTCTTGGGAGAAAATGCTTGTTGGATAGGTCTGCTGGGATGAGAAATATGGGGTGTTACTTGGGGGGAGGGAATGGGAAATAACCTAGAGACAAGAAGTGTTTGGGATGGCTTAAATGAATGCAAAATGTATAAAGGTCTGCTCGCACACTAAGAAAATCCTTGAAGCCACCAGGACTGTACTTTTTTGCAACCATTGCCTACTTTTGTTTTGTGCTTAGTCAGCTCTCTAATCCTGCGAGTTTCATTATTAGGATTTCCCGCTGCACTTAGGGTTTTCAGTTACAGGTTGACCTAGCCTACGGGGTTTGCTGGTAGACTATCCTCATAAGAGCTACTGCTGTGAGTTCAGCTTTAAAGGGAACGAAGATCAACAATTTAAATAAAACTCCACCCACTTGCTTGTGATGAACAATATGAACAAAACAGAGAGGTGGGCACATTTTAAACAAATCTTCTGGTTAAAAATTCATAACTATACAAGCAAGCAAACAAACAACAACCCGAATAGACAACCTCCACAATACTCCATTGGTATTGTTTTGAATTTATAAAGTTGAAGAGTTCAGACTTTGCCCAAGTCGGTGACTGATAACTGACATCCAGTTCAGGGATTTCATTTTCCTTTTTCTCAATAGTGAATAGAACTCTCTTTTAAGGGCTTCTAAATTATTGTTTAAAATTGGAACTGGGACAAATTCAAAGCAGGGTGAAAGGAAGTCTCTAAAACAATAGCATTGAAATTCTCCCAGGGTTTTTTCAATTGTGAGAATTTAGTGCACCTGAGTTGCTAGACTTGCAGTAGTGGCAGCATGCCTAAGTGGGTGGTGTATTTTTAATTGACATCTAAGGAGGTAGCCTCCTTTGCTAGAGTGAATATGGATAGGGATTCTTTTCAATATTGTTGGAAAAATATACAGTTTCCCAGGGATTAAGGAGCATTCCAGGTAAGCAAGTCCTGTTAATAAATGAAAATAAGACCTCAACACAAAGCCTCAACACAAAGCATCCCTAAGTATGCACTATATACCAGGCACTGAGCTACTTGCATTGTGTGCATTTGATTTCACAACAACATTCTGGGGGGTAGATAGATGATCTTTAGAAGATAAGCCTGTCTTGCAAATAAAGAAGACATAGGGAGGCAAAGTTTCTTATCCAAGGCACAGGCTAGTGAGTGACAGAGTCAAGGTTTGAACCTGAGCAGTCTCTTTTTAGTGCCAAGCCATTAATGGATTTACAATACTCCCTCTTAGGTAAACTGCCTAGATGCTAGGATATTAGGTACTGAAGACCTAGTGGGAACTGATTTGGGATCCAAAGAAATCTAGTATGTTTTAGTTTTGAAGATGGATCCTCCTTTCATTCTGTTACTGAATAATGAGGCAAGGAATGTTATTTTATAAGTTAAGTTGTATGTGTGTGTGTGTGTGTGTGTGTGTGTGTGTGTGTAAGATATGGCACCCAACTGTGGCAGTCAGACTGGGACAACTTGTGTTGGTGCTTTCTTTCCACTGTATGGGTTCCAGACTGGAACTCAGGTTGTCAGCTTGGCGGCAATGCCTCCGCTTGCTGAACCCCTCCTATATTTTTGCCTTGTAGCTGACATTCTCAATTCTATTATTTTTAGTCCTAATCTGCTTGCTTATGAAAAATGATTGAAATGGCTTCATACAAGTATCTATTTTTCTTCCAGGCCTCTATGGAGCTCCAGTCTTATTTTAGCCACTTTCTAAAATATTACTGATTTCAGGTCTTTACACATCAACACTAAAATGTCCAGCCTCACTTTAAACTATCCCTTCCCTCAGATCTGGGTGACTATAGCAGTGTCTTTCCAGCCTCTCTCTGAGCTCTCCTCAGAACTCCCCCTGATTATAATGGTGTCTTCCAGTCACCCAGACTGTAAAGCTCAAGATAAGTTTTTACTTCTTTCCAGAACTGTCCTTTACCTCCATGCCCTCCCCAAACAATTGGTAGGCTGTGCCAGTAATTCTTAGCCATCTCTGACTCAACTCATTCCTATAGCAATGAACCAAATTTCTAATGCCAGATTTTTGATTAAATATCCAGTGCACTTTTAGACTCTCTGTCTTGGATACAGCCACTACGTTAAAGTTGAGATTCAACACCTTTGGCAGTATTGATTTTTTTTAAATGCAATCAGGTTCCAGACACTGTTCTAATCTGGAGACACGTTGTCGAATAAACAGACAAGAATCGTGTCCTAAGGAAGCTGTTTAAGTGTCCAAAATGACTACAAGACTTCCTACTTACGGCAAACCAGAGCGATAAGGAAATCAAGAGCCTCCACAATTTGGCCCGACTTTCCCCTTCCTATCATTCTTCATCAGTCTGTTCTGCCGTGCAGCACATAGAGCCCTTTTGTTTTCTTCAACACAACGCTAGCTCCCCTGTATCTCTGCCTGGCTCTTGCTGTTCCTTCTGCTTGGTACCCCTACATCCAACCTCATTCTTTCCTATCCCCAAATTTATGCTTTCAGTCACAAGGGAGTTCTCTGCTTCTGCCAATGGGTGACAGTATAGGATAGATATGCCCCTTCCTCAGCTCTCAGCAGATCCTACCTTGGCCAGGGCAGGAGAGATTTTTAAAGCTCATAACCCAATGCTTTAACTGACAGAAAATAATTTAGCCTGTTCACCCTCCTGGATTTCTGCTTCAATTCTAAGGCCTCACAGTAATTCTGTGTCTTGGCAGCTGAGTCCCTCTTGGTGATATCCTACTTTATACATCTTAGTGTACTCTTAACATGTTCCTGCTCCTGAGGGCTGGAGAGATGGCCTAGTGGTTAAGAGCGCTAGGACCCAGGTTCGAGTCCCAGCACCTACATGGCGGCTGAGAACCGTCTTTAACTCCAATTTCAGGGGAATCCGATGCCCTCTTCTGACCTCTGCTGCATTGCATGACATGGGTGTACCAGCCTACATGCAGACAGCGCACTCATACACATAAAAATAATAAATAAATTTAAAAAATTAAAAAAAATGTTCCTGCTCCTAAGCTCTACCATTATGGCAGAGACTGCAAGGTCCTGGAAGATTGTGTAGGGTTTGACAGTCTACCTACCTCTTTGGAAACAGGAATATTATGGTTCATTCATTTTACAATTAGCAAGTGTTCACTGAAGTCCTCCTATGTGCCAAGGGCTGGCCACATACGGCAGACAATTCCATTTGCATAGCAGAACAAGTGATTAAATAAAAGAGCAACATGATTTCACTGAGTGAGAAAGCCTATGAAGACATTTCCAAGTTAACGAAAATGGTATGATCATATGGCCATAAATATTCCAGTTCTTCATGTTAAATGATATTTTTGAATATACTGATTTCTGAAATGTTTTGCAGCTATAAAACTTGATCATGTAGGCTTGTGGCATAACCCATGGCTGATGCCACAAGCCTACATCCTCTACAGGTTAGGAGATGTCATAAGCCACAGTAAGACCCTGTTATATTTATCAGGGGGTAAAAATGTAATTCATGAATTAACATATCATCCAAACATATGTGTCTATGCCAAAGTAACCTACCATAACTATTAGTGCTGCTTAAATACCTATATATCTAATTGCTTGTGCTTCATTAGTAGGATCGAAAGGTTACTCCTGAACAAACTGTCAGCCCATGAAAGGAAACAGCCAGAATTGACCAGAATCCAAGTCAACAGCTCCAGAGAGAGAGGACAGTTTTACTTCTCATCCACCTGTGCCCGTTTTCTAAGCCTAGGGAACAATCTGCGGAAGAGGGGGCGTGGTAGAATGTAAAGGCTGCGATTGGGGTGAATGGTGAAACTACAGCGATGTAGTCTGGACACTCATTTGATCAACTTGATTGAACAAACAACCTGTCAACCTCCACTGAATGGTGGGACTGTGGGGGTTTGGGCACAACAGTCTATAGATTGGTTTTGCACAAAGGATGCTTATACTCATGGATTATCACTTATAGCTAAAAAATGAAAAAAAATAAACCTGAAAGATGCAGGACAGTTATGGCAGAATACATGATCTGGGATGGGGTGGGGGTGGGGGGGAAGGGAAAGGGAAATATGCCTGATCTGAATTGGAAAATGATGTATAAAATGCACAAACCATCAATAAAAAATTAAATTTAAAAAAAAAAAAAAACTTGATCATGACATGAAAGAACATCCTGAAAGGTCTCAGGAAGCAGAACAGTCTTTGGGTGTTTTTTTTTTTTTCTCCCTACTGAGAAGGTTTGTTGGCATTGGAGAATCTTCTGTGGCATCTGTGAGAATACACAATATGCTATTTTTAATAATGAAGCAGCTATATGTTTATATGGAACAATATTGTAGTTATTTAACTATTTCATTTTGAGCTAATAAATGACAATTGTTTTCCAAATGTGCACTTGCCCTCCTGGAAAGCGTCATGAAGAATGTGGAGGAACAGGACTTCAGGTGGGTATATACGTTGAGATGGCCACTGTGGACAGTGGTTAGAAAATAGCCAGGGAAGTAAAGTATGTGTATATTCTATGACCCAGCAAGTTCTGCCCTGGAGGAACTCTTGCACATGTGTACAAAGAGGTTTATTCAAGAATATATGTGGAAGCAAGAGAGAGAATAAACTGTACTGCTGGAATAGCAAAGCTAACTAAGATTTCCACATGGATAAATCACTGAAAACATAATTCTCAGAGACAATGTGAACTACATGATTATAATGCATTAATTATAAAATAAAGTGAAAAACTGTAACATAGAGGTATCAATATATACTAAAGTTAAGAATGTGTTTGGAAAACACCAAATTTAACCTAGTGGGATCCAGGAAAGGAGAGGGAATTAGGAGGGATAGAATTTAACCAAAGATGGATATTTGGCTCTTTTTTTTTCCTTAAAAAATATTTAAAAGAGGGGCTGGACAGATGGTTCAGTGGTTAAGAATGCTGGATGCTCTTGCAGAGGAGTTGGATGGGATCCCAGCACCCACATGGCAGCTGACAACTGTCTGTAACTCCAGTTCCAGGGGATCTGATGCCCTTTTCTGACCTCTGTGGGCATTGTACAACATGGGTGCACTTACATTCATGCAGGCAATACACTCATATCAATGAAATTAAAATAATAAATAAAATATTTTAAAAACATTTAAAAGAAATAAGACAAGATTAATAAGATTTGACAAAGCTGAGTGCATAGATTAATGCTTATTGCTTCTTGTCCTGTTTATATTCATATAATAATAATAATAAAAGACCTCAAATTATCGGCCTGTACCTGTGACTAGTTGGATTTGAAAGAGAATGCAATTTACCTTAATAATAAATTGGCTATCACAGACCTTATTCTTGCTTCTTGTCTTCTTACTCATGTAGGAAAAATATCTGGATTTTGAGGACAAATAGTAACAATGATAATGATAATGAACAATAAAAAATAATTAAAATTGGGGCTGGAGAGATGGCTCAGTGGTTAAGAGCCCTGGCTGCTCTGGCAGAGGACCTGGGTTAGAATCCCAGCACCCACTTGGCAGCTAACAACCATCCATAATTCCAGTTCCACAGATCTGATGCCCTCTTCTGTCTTCTATGGGCATTGTACAACACAGGTGCACTTACATACATGCAGGCATAATACTCATACACATAAAATAAATAAAATAATTAAGGTAACATGTTTGAAAAACATTGCTTAGCCCAACCTCCTGGAAATGTAAAGCTTTATTTTCTCTTTAGACAGTTTAACTTACCAAGGGCCCATGTAGGAACTCAATTGTGTATTGTATTTTACTCTCATTTATACCTTTCCCATACTTATCTTCCCAACTAAACTGAACCAGATTCCTGATCATTCAGCTTTCAGTCAGGAAATGTTCTTGTCATTACCATGTTATTGTCCCAATAAATGTTTTTCGAGGAGATGGATAAATCACCACAGTATCAAGGTAGCAATTTTCATTGTATAATCACACACTTCTGAACTCAGCGGAATTTTCGACTCCTAACAAATTGACTTTCTGCCAGGGGTAGGGCCTGATTGTTCTTTTCCTTTTATGAAGGTGTCCCAACTTGCAGAGCATTACAACAAATAAAGAAGCAAACAAATCTGATCGTTTATTCCAAATAGTATGAAATGCACATTTCTTACTGGTTTCTTGGCCAGACAGCAGTTGTCAGGTTCAAACTACATTCTTCCCTATTCTCTCTCTATGCCTGGTATATAAGATTTGTTGACTGGATCTTGCCCCTTGATAGTGAAACCAGTCTCCACCAGGGTGCCTGGACCACTCCTCTTTCGAGGAAACACACATCTTGCCCTTCTCTGTTCTGTTTTGTCGACACTTGTAATTTTCAAAGGCAAACCCAGATTTTTAATATTCAGACTCAAATATTCTCAGCAATGGCAGGAAAAATTAGAGGATATAAGCAATATGGATGAAAGCGATCTTTATTTTTCTCTAATACCAAATCTAGCTTTGAGGTTCTCCATTTCCAGCAGATATAAAGCCAAGCCTTTGTAGTGCGTTTTGGGGTTTTTTCTTCTCTTCCTTTTTTTTTTTATGTGCGCTGGCATCTCTCATGAAAAGATAAAGGCATCAATTAACTATACTCCCAAACCTCAAGGATAAAAGTCGTTGTTGTGAACAGGAGTTAGGCACGCACATGGTATCAAGTAAGGCCTGGAAATAGACTGCTGCCAAGGAAAACAGATGTCTGTCTCCTTTAAGGAGACCAAATTATGTGTATATTAGCTATTGCTAATCTCCAGATTGATTCAACAATGATGGCACTGGTGGGCTAATTTGAGCTGATTGCCATCATTGCGTGGATCATTGTCACAGGAAAATTTTCAACTCAACCAAACAGTAAAAATAACAATAGGATAATCAGCCATGAAGCCATCTTAAAAGAGAAAAGGCTGTGCGGAGTCCAGGAGTGGGAAAGGGTCAGACGGTCTCTCCTTCCAGCCTCTGCTGTAAAGGCAAAAATGCAGATGTGGTAGGAGAGGAATTCCCCCATAGAACAATGAGTAATAACGAGTAACTCACAATCATAGGATGCATGAGACAATGATGAATGGTATACTGCAAGTCTATAGAAGACAATCAACACGGTCACTTTCTTCCTAGTGGAATCTACTTGCAAAATTGGAACAGAAAAAAAATTCCACTTGAGGTTTGTACACTGTTTTTTCCTGTTTTCCTGACATTGTTATAAATAAGAAGAAGTGCAGATGTTCAGATTTTCTTCTCTGTCATGTGACTCTGTTTCATCCTTTTATTACTTTGCTCTTATTGTTCCTTTTATGTTGTTGTGGTACTGTTTTTAAACTCCCTTGCACATGCTGTCCTTGGTCTCTCTCTCTCTCTCTCTCTCTCTCTCTCTCTTCACTTCACCTCCCTCCTCTTCCCCCTCTCTCTTCCCTTTCCCCTCTTTCCCTCTCTCTTCTCTCTCTTTCTCTCTCTCTCCTCTCTTCCTTCTCTCTCTCTTTCATTTACTATTTTTCAGACTTATTGGAAGAAGGGTGAAATAAGGAATGCCCCTCTAAACACGAGAATGAAGTCACTGATGAAAACATGAAGAAGAAAGTCCTGAAGTCATTCTACAGTTTCAGGGTCTCTGTCTACAAGTAGAATCTAGTTTAGTAAGTAATAGCTGTTATCAGTATAAGATTACACCCAAACTTTGGCCTGCTTTAGAGCTGGGCTCCCTGTTGCCCTTCTGAAGGATTTAAGGAAGGGACATCATAACAGGTATATTAGCCAAGGAGAAATTTCAAAGACATTTGAACTGCAGTAGCTCTGCTCCCCGCCCCCCCCCCCACTTTGTATCCGTGCTTCTAGGAAAGCCTGGTTCACCTATGTGTTTGACTCCAAGCTGGTTTCACTTTTAAAACAGAATAGCCTCGCTCACTCTCATGACGTCTTAAGAGAGTCACAGCTCCTACTAACAGAGAAATAATGAAGTCCAAGCTCCCGGCCTTTGCTTCCCTGTTCAAGGCTGTGTCTACAAGATACCAAACACCTACATGTTTCCAGATTTTGGTTTTTGGTCTGCCTGATGCCAAACATCTGGAAAGTTGAAAACATCAGGATGCTTGGCATCTAGCAGACAAAACATCTGGATGGCTGCTTGAGTTTTTCACTTTTTAACTGGATGTTTGGTGTCATGTAGACATAAGCTGAGGCTCTGGCTTCATCCTATAACAGCCCCCAGGCTGCCAGGCTGGCTCCAGATTCCCTTTATTGCAACTGACATTTTTACAAGGAAACTTTGTATTCTGTGTAATGCCTGTTGTGCTTATGCTCAGAAACAGATTTGTTACTCTGGAAAGGAAAAAAAAAGAAAGAAAAAGAAAAGAAAAACAAAACAAAACAAAAGCCAAAACAGCCAGCTTGAACTGACCCTCAAGGGCCACATGCTTGAGCAAGGGCTAGATGGAGTGGAGAATTTCAGAATCACTGCTCTCTATGAGCAGGAATATAACACAATGTCAGTAAGAGGGATGGCTGGAGAGAGAAGAAAGGCTCCAGACCCATTTAAACAACCTTCAGTTTGGCTCACTTGTATTGCAGGCACAGAATATTACTTCCAGGCTGATGAAGGTGCTGCTTCCTCTGTGACTGGATAGAGCTTAATGCCAAATGGTCAAGCATTCCATAAGAAAAGCAGTGATTCCCTCAACGAAACAAGAGGGTTTGTTTAGAAAACATCTTTTCCGCTACGGGTTTTGAGGAAGATTGAACAAATAAGATGCTCAGCTTTGCCTGATTGAAACTAGAGCAGCATAATCAAAATGAAGACTCACTCCTTCCCTACTTTGGAACAATTATGCTAATGATGAAAGAAAATTATCAACAGCTATTTATTGACCACCTTTCCTGTGCCTAGCTGTCATGAACTGTCTGACTTCACACCCCTTCGTGTCCCTGCGCTTGCCAGGTGTACCTATTAGCTTCTCTGATGAGCTCATGCCTGCCCACTCACTGCCAACAGCTCTGCTCTAAGGCACAGAAGGCTTGCCAGCCGTAGAAAGTTGTTGGAACAGGTTCAAACCGCATTCTTCCCTATTATCCCTTTCTGCCTGGTGTATAGGATTCTTTGCCTGGATCTTGCTCCTTGGCACCTCGGTCCTTGGCTTGTACATTTAGTCTTCTCCTAAGTCTATCATCATTTATTTGCTAGTTTGGGAGACTAGATTCCTATCTCTGGGCTCTGACCTCCCGACTCTGGATGGTGCTTATTAGACTTTCAAATTACAGGATTTGATTCTTCCTGCCTTTCCCTAATAGCAGCCACTTGTTGAGTACTGGATCTATTGTCTTGCCCCTCCAATTCCGGGGACTCAAACCCAGGGCCTTGTGCATGTTAGGCTATATCCCTAGCTAGAGATGACCTGTTTAACGTGTATATTATTTAATCCTCACATGAAGTTGATAGTGAGGTTGATACTATAAACCACTATTTTATAGACATGGAAGCTTTCCCAAGCTCCCAAGATAGAAATTAAGAGAGGTAGAATCAGAATTCAAACGCTGGAATTTCCTCAAAGCTTAGTCAACTCTGTATTACCTAAGTTTACCTTCTAGAAGTGAACTCTTCCTTCTTTCATTCACAGGACATGGCCATCTTAAGCACTTTGAATTTTCTTTACTGGACTAACTCCGACCCTGTGCCTGGCATCGATTACTCTTCCATTTATTAGGTAACATGTCTTGAGTGCCCACTCTGGGCAGGCACTGTGGTTTCTTCTGAGAATAAAATGGAAACTAAATAAGACCCAGGCTCTGCCCTCATTAGAAGATTGGCTTAATGCCTACTAGAACAAATGGACAAGTAAAAAGGTAATTTTGACAGAGTGTGATAAGCCCAATAACACGAGAAGCTGTTTATTATTACCTGGTATCTTTCTCCTGAGCCCCGTGGTCTTTCCTGCTATTCAACTATATAGTTAACATTTTCCCTTTTACTCAGTTGGCACTGAGTAGTCCATACAAAGTCACATTCTCACCCTGAACCTAGGGAGATGGAAGGACAGAAAGTCAATAGCCTTAGGACATCATCTGAGGAGAACATAGAGTTGAGTTCTAACCCCCCCTGTCCCCCAGATCTTGAATTCAGAGGCTCAATTGTACTTCTGGAGTGCTGGCTTCATTTGCAGCCTGGGAGGTAAGGACTCTTAGAGGTTTACAAATGAGTGGTCTTTCTAGGTGTGATGCCAGTACTTGGGAGGCAGAGGCAGGAGGCTCTCTCTGAGTTCAAGGCCAGCCTGATCTACATAGTGAGTTCCAGGATAGCTGGGGATACAGGGAGAACCTGTCTCAAAAAAAGACCAGAAAAAAAAAAAACCCAAACCCAAACCCAAACCCCAAACCAAAACACCAAACCAGGCGTGGTGGCATATGCCTTTGATCCCAGCACTTAGAAGGCAGAGGCAGGTGGATCTCTGTGAGTTGGAGGCCAGCTTAGTCTACCTAGCAAGTTCCAGGATAGCTGGGGCTACTCAAAAAAGACAAAAGAAACTAAACAACAAAGAAACAAAAACAATGAAATAAATTGTCTTGTTACCATTTTCATGAAGAGTTCACAGAGACTATGAATGGGCTAAAGTTCCCAAGTTATTTTCCTCAGTATTTTCTAAGAATTCTTCAGGATTGGGGTCACGGTGTTCCTTCAGACCTTGGTTTTAATGGCAAGGGTCCTATAACCTAGGGACTATAAAGACTATGACCTGGGCTGTGTTATTTAGAGTTCCTTTTTGTAGTGTTTTAACACCTGGATGGGACATCCTGATTCTGCTACATCTTTTCTAAATCTCATATGATGTTTTTGTTGTTTGCTTGTTTAAGACAGAATTATATTATATAGTAAAGGGTGGCTTTAAACTTACTATGTATTCCAGGCTGGCCTTGAGCTGATGGTGATCCTCTTGCCTCAGTCTACCAGGTGCATCTGTGCCTGGCTTTCTCATGAGAACTTGCTGTTCACGAATTTACACTGAGTTTGGGACCATCAAGCAGCTCACTCAGTATTGTTCACTGTAGCCTGGTCATTTGCCTGTGTCCTTGTTTAACAGTGGTGGCTTTCTTAAAACATTGAGGCCTAAAAGGAAATGTAATCTCTCTCAGCATAGTGACCACATATATAAGGAAATAAATACTTATTGAAGTAATTAAAACAGGTGAAGTTAAAGCAAGAAGTCATGGCACTGAACTTCATGTACCTCAGTCATTCAGTTTGCTGATTTGAATTTATTTGATGGGGGCAGGAAGTGGGGAATGTATCTAAATTGTACTGAAAGATAATGAATGAAATACAAAATTCATCAATAAAATATTTTAAAAAAATGAACTGAATTAAACTATAACATACCTAGAGAGCTAAGATTGATATCTATGAAACAATAAATGAACAATAATAGATAGTAAGTCTTGGTTCTTCCATTTCATATCAACTGCTCTGTGGATAAAGGAGAATGGCTTTAGGGATCAGGATTGTATTAAAAAAACTAATAGAAGATGAAGGACTTGAATTGGACTTTGAGTCATTAATGCACTTCATGTTTCAAATGAGTTTTCTCAAATGATTCATATATACATAAATATGTATTATCTTATTTGTTAAGTTGGGAGATTAAAGGGTATTCAGTAATCAAATAATGGTTCCATTCAAGTTTGGCAAATATTAATTGTGTGTTTATGCCTTAGTTTATCACCAAGAACTATAAAGTGAACAAAAAGACAGCACCTGTTTCGGTGCCATGCTGGTATGTCTAGGCTCTGAATAAGAAACCAAGGACAAAGCTGGCGGGGGGGGGGGTGCACACCTGTAATCCCAGCACTCAGGAAGCAGAAGCAGAGGGAGATCTCTGTGAGTTCAAGGCCAGCCTGGTCTACAAAGTGAGCTCCAGGCCAACTGGGACTAAAGGGAGACCCTGTCTCAAAAAGACCAAAACAACAACAACAACAACAACAAGAAACCAAGGACAATATAGTAAGTTCCCAAAAAGAACTATGCTGGGACTGGAGAGATGGCTCAGTGATTAAGAAAACTGGCTGCTCTTGTAGAGGACCTGGGTTTGATTCCCAACACCAACATGGCAGCTAACAACTGTCTGTAACTCCAGTTCCAAGGGATCTTGTGCCCCCTTCTGACCTCTTTGGGCATTGCACAACATGAGTGCACTTAACATGTGTGCAGGCAATATATTCAGATGCATAAAATAAAAATAATAAATAAATATTAACTATGCTATGGGAATTTATTGATCTAATGATACAAGCTGCCTTTCTGGCCATGGCAGAGGTAAGAGGACATCAGTAAGGAAATATTACAGGACCGGAGTCCTGAGAAAAGATTATTTCTGAGATGGAGGGAGGGAGGGAGGGAGGGGGGGGGGAGAGAGAGAGAGAGAGAGAGAGAGAGAGAGAGAGAGAGAGAGAGAATATGAGTATGAATATCCTAGAGGAAACTATAGGAGTGAGATGACTTGAATTGGTAAGGAATGTGGCATGTGTTGAGGCTCCAGAAGGTTAAAAACAGGCCACAAAGTGCCCTTGCCAAAGGGGCTGATGGAGCACTGATGAAGTCCTACAGTCTTTTGTTCTTTTAGACTGTGGATTCCAGTGGCTTCTTCTCTTCACTTTGATTCTTCACCCTCCTTAGTAGGAGACATGGTCAGCTCTTACCACATGGACACATTTGGATGTAAGAACCATCTCTCTCAATGTCTAAATGGAGGGCTGTGGTCCTGTCTGCTCTCCATCGGGTGCTTGTGGCCTCAACCTTGACTCCTTCCCCTAGGCGGATGCTGCCTTTCTTCTCATGGGAGGGCATCTAAAAGAAGCATGTCCCATGATGCTGTCAGAGAGTCAAGTTTGTACATTCCTACTGTTTTCTAGAAGATTTCAAATATTTTACTACAGATATGGATTTCTTCAGCGTGACATTTATCTCTGCTCCCTGGCAACAGAGATATTTATTTTATTTATTTTTTTTAATTTTTTAATTTTATTTTTGGTATGTGTATGAATGTACCGTCTGCATGCAGGTGTATGCACCCGTGTCGTGCAATGCCGCGGAGGTCAGAAGAGGGCGTCGGATTCCCCTGGAACTGGAGTTCTCCTGGAATTGGAGTTTCAGACGGTTCTCAGCCGCTATGTGGGTGCTGGGGATTGAACCCGGGTCCTCTGTAAGAGCGGTCGGCGCTCTTAAACACTAGGCCATCTCTCCAGCCCGAGATATTTATTTTTAAGGTCAGTAAAGGATCAAAGCCATGCATGTGAATTATGCATCACATTCTATAGACTTGCAAATATGTCTCTTGGTCCACAATATTAGGCAACTTTACTTCCATATGTGTTTGAGAGTGGCTTTTAAAATAATTTATCTTTGAAGTCAGAGCAGGGTGACAGAAAGAATCTGAAAATTCACTAAACACAGAGAGTCATAATTTCCATTGGCTTAACACCATCATGGTGTCTTGCTGAGCTTCCTGCTCTGAGCCTGGAGTTCTGCATGAACCTAAGACAGCCGAAATTCCTGGCTAGGAAAACCAGAGCCTAAACCATATGAACATGGGTTTCACCTCTCCATAGCTTAACTTATTTTTTGTTGAATTTTTGTGAACTTCATATAAGACAGTTTAATCATTTTTAGATACTCTCCCATATCTGCACCTCATAAGCCCCCAACAGATTTCATGCTTTCTGTCATATGTGTTAAGGCATCTCTCACTGTTAACCCAAACGCTGGAGCCTGGCAACCTATCTGGTGTCACTTCCTTAAAGAAGACTAACTCTCTCTCTCTCCCAGTCATCATAGGTTATTAATAATTTCTCAGCTAAGGTTGAGGCTTCTTACCCATTTCCCCACTTCTGTGCTGGGCTTTTGTCTTATTTGAGCTTGTTTGGGCTTATGTATGCTGTCACCATTGCTAGAAGTTCATTGGAGTGCCTTCTCAGCCACCTGTAAGGTGCACAAAGTCTATTCTGTTCACTTGATAGAGAACACTCTCATTTCAGGCATTTTTATCTTCAGTCACACATCATTTTATATTATATTTACTTTATTGATCTTTTTCATCTGTCCTGAAATACTTATTCTTAATTTGTTATTTTTCAAACATTAGACAGCCAGATTTCACTTGAAGTTTTAATCTCCCTTAGAATCTCCACCCACCACTCTTCAAATTTTATTGCATTTGAATTGTTTCTTTCTTTCTTTTTTTTTTAATTTTTTTATTACTTCTGGGGCTGGAGAGATAGCCTAGCAGTTAGGAGCACCGACTGCTCTTGCAGAGGACCCGGGTTCGATCCCCAGCACCCACATGGCATCTGAGAACCGTCTGTAACTCCAATTCCAGGAGAACTCCAGTTCCAGGGGAATCAGAGACCCTCTTCTGACCTCCGCGGCATTGCACGACATGGTGCACAAACCTACATGCAGACAGTACATTCATACACATACAAAAATAAATAAAATAAAAAAAATAAACTTAAAAAATTTTTTGATTACTTCTTTATTTTTTCATTTTTTAACAATAAGTAATAATTTATGAGTACAAGCATCCTTCATGTAAAACCAATTTGCAAGCAGTTGTGCCCAAACCCACACAGCCCAAGGGTCATACCATCCAGCTGGGGGGGCTTATATGTTCAATCAAGTTGATCAAATAAGTGTCCAGACTATATTGCTGTAGTTTCACCATTCACCCCAATCACAGCCCTTGCATTCTACCATGCCCCCTCTTCCGCAGATTGTTCCCTAGGCTTAGAAAAGGGGCACAGGTGGACGAGAGGCAAAAAAATCTACTCTCTCTGGAGCTATTGTCTTGGACTTTGGTCAATTCTGGTTGTTTCCTTTCATGGGCTGACAGTTTTTCCAGGAATAACCTTTCAATCCTACTAATGAAGCACAAGCAATTAGATATATAGGTATTTAAACAGTACTAATTGTTATGGTAGGTTACTTTGGTATAGACATAGATGTTTGGATGGTAGTTAATCCATGAATTACATTTTTTTTTCTGTAAAATATGACAGGGTCTTACTGTGGCTTATAACATCTCCTAATCACTAGAGGATGTAAGCTTGTGGCATCAGCCATGGGTTATTCCTCCAAGGAGAGAGCTAATAGCCAATTAGATTTGGGATATACAGTCATATGGCTGCCACTGCTGCACAGTATTTCCAGGCAGGTGAGGTACAGCTGGTGCTGACGGAGGAGTCTTGCTTGACTCAAGGAGACCTATATTTGCTTTATTGGTTTATTGGCCTTTGGTAACACTCTCTGGTACTCCAGAGACCAACTGTACACTTGCAAGTGCGGTCTCAATGCATCTTTCCCATGCTTATATCTGGTCTTCGACAGCAGGGCCTTATCGCCTCTCTTCTTGCAGGTATCCCAGTTTACAGGCAAGAAGCCTTTATCTTTTGGGGGGTGGGGAGGGCTTGGATCCCCTGGCCAACATCTCCTTGGTAGAATAATCCATTGCTGATATCAGAGCTCTCCTGTATTAATATATTTTGCTTAAGTGCATAGCTTAAGGAGACTTTAGTATCATAATTGGTTCTGAATAGAGAACAATCCTTTTCACAGTTCCTATGTCTATTAGTCAATTAAAGAAGGCAGTTACCAGATTTATAAGAGATTACCTCTATAACAGTTGGCTCCAATTTACAGTTAGAGAACGACCTCATCATCATCATATTTCTCCTTGTTCTATGGAGGGGAGGTAAGAAAGTCTCTTATATTAAAACTTTGTGGCATCTAGAAGGTAAGTTTCATTAGGAATCATTATAAATAGTTGTTACAAGTAGGATCCACAGAGGGGTTTGATGTCTGTAGCAGACTGAGGCTTTTCTTCCTTTCAATGTTCAGATGGGCCAACCTTTCTGCTGGCACTTCCTGGTACATCCTACACAATGCAAAGCTGTATCTTTTCTTTCTCAGCCATTAAGTTGGTGACATTTTGACCTGTTGGAACATACAAATCTTTTCCTGTAGTTAGTTTTAAGAACTAGTTAGTATTTTAAGTTGCAAAGTTTTTGACAAAAAGGTTTCATATATATCTGTATCCCCCTTTTATATTTTAGGTTTTTGTTTTTTGACCCATGAGTCTCAAAAAGGGCAGTTGTATTACACATACCTATAAGCTGGAATCAAGGTGCAGATTTCATCAAATTCACCCAAGCTGTTTTGGGTGACTGTATGTGGTTAGCTTGGGAAGCAAACTTAATTTTTTAAGTTAAATCATCCTACAGGTAAAAGAGAATGTTACAAGATGATACTGTACAGCAGAAAAATTATAGAGAACATTTGTATGTGTCAATCCCAAAGTTCTTGCTATACAGATTTTATGTAAAGCAAATGTGGGCAACAGCGAATTATATCTCCATTTAATTCAGATGCATTACCATTTTTATCAGATTCTGTAAACCAATGTTGTTTAATATACACATGTTTACTTTTACTTTTACTAAGTCCTAAAACACCATGTGTCCTGTAGACAGTGTCTAGGCGAAACTGGGTACTTGCTGAGCTCACGTCAATTAAATATGCCTTAATCGAATATACACCCGTGTCCCTCTCCCACCCATCCCCCCTTTCCAATTCACCATTTCAGTCCATTTTCTGATGCAGTCTTTCTGTTGTTCTTTTACTATGCCTCCCTCTCCATGAGAAATATTTATATCTGGGTTGTTGGTACTAGCATCCACATATGAGGGACACCATTTGTCGTTTGTTTTTCTGGGACTGTGTTACTTCACTTAACATAATGTCTTCCAGCTCCATCCATTTACCTGCAAATTTCATGATGTTGTCCCTCTTTACTGCTGCATAG
>VZQC01005092.1:5207259-5249023 GCA_009823505.1 Rhizomys pruinosus
TGGAGAGATGGCCTAGCGGTTAAGAGCGCCGACCGCTCTTACAGAGGACCCGGGTTCGATCCCCAGCACCCACATGGCGGCTGAGAACCGTCTGAAGCTCCAATTCCAGGAGAACTCCAGTTCCAGGGGAATCCGAGACCCTCTTCTGAACTCCGCGGCGTTGCACGACACGGGTGCACAGACTTGCATGCAGACAGTACATTCATACACATACAGAAATAAATAAAATTAATAAAAAAAATTTTTTTAAAGTTGCAAAAAAAAAAAAAGAAAGCAAAAAAGTCTAAACCAAGTCAAGAAAAAAATATAAAGAAACTTAAAACAAACTAAAATTTCCAGAGTAAATAAATAAGTAGCAGCCTTCAAAATCTTTTGATTCTGGGAGTTGGAGGAGAACTGAGATTCTGTATTCCTACTCAGGGCCTGTGGAATGATGGCGATGCAGTTCCATGGCTCACACTGGGGCAGTACAAGCAAGAACACTAAACTCCATCTGTGGACCAGGAATTGGGTAAGGCTGTAAAGAAACAAAAGGGAAGCAATGAGAGGTCCTTCTTATATTTTTATAATCAGAGTACATACAGCACTAATTGCTAATCAGCAAGCTTAGTTTTATCTTTCATGGAGAACTGTAAGTGACCCATAGTCATGCATTTATCTGGTCTTTCTTTTCCTGCTATGACAGAATGCCATAGATTGGGTACTTTATAAAGAAAATAGTTTGGGGGCTGGAGAGATGGCTCAGGGGTTAACAACACTGGCTGCTCTTCCAGAGGACCTGGGTTGGAGTCCCAGCACCCATTTGTAACTCCAGTTCTAGGGAATCCTGCACTCTCTTTTGACCTTTGTGGGCATTGCAAATCACAAGGCATTTACACACATGTAGGCAATTCAGTCATAGACATAAAATAAAATAAAAAAAGATACAGCTGGACGTGGCGGTGCATGCCTTAATCTCAGTACTTAGGAGGCAGAGGCAGGTGGATCTCTGTGAGTTGAAGGACAGCTTGGTCTACATAGCGAGTTCCAGGCCAGCTGGGGCTACAAGGAAACCCTGTCTCAAAAAGACCAAATAAAAAAGTTTTGGGCATCAAACCAAGGGTCTGATAGTCATGCAGTGCTCTCCTGTTGAGCCAAGTTCTCAGCACAAGAGATTTCTTACACTCCTGGACTCTAGGAAGCCCAATGTCAGGATGTATGGTGAGGGCCTTCTTCCCGTGTCATAGCATGGTGGAGGCCATTGCATGGTAAGAGATCACGGCTAGAGGAGCTCACATTTATTACTGCTACTCTGATCTGACTAATCTACTCCAGTGAGACCCAAACCCATTCCCACTGACAGATCTCCCAGACCTAATCACCTCATAGAGGTCTGCCTTATAATATTAGTACAGTGGCAATAAAATTTCCACCTGTGTTTTGGAGGGGACATTCAGACTGTAACATATGTCTCCTGTAGCTTTATCTATGAACTACTGATTTACCTAGAAGCAGTCTTCTAATTTTTTAGGAAACATAAAGTGATCATTGTCAACTCTGATTTCACAAGTCTTGCCATCTTTGGGGATAAGTCAAACAAAGCAATTTCTTTCTAGAGGTGAATTAATTCAGATATTTTTCATTTCATGACCTTGTATAAAAATAAAATGTTGCTATATCATCTTGGGTAAGCTCCTTGCCTCTGAAGGTAACTGCTGGCTCAGGGTTGCCTAACAAAGACCCAAACCTTACTATGACAGTAATCCACATGCTCAGCCCTGTGGTTGGCAAGCTCTGATTTTGTTACAGTTCCTTAGCTTCAGAAATTCACCTTTAAAATATAAATACCTTGGGAAGAGTAACATCAAAGTTACTGTGGGCTCAAAGTCTGGTGACTGAGAACTAATCTAGATAAAAGCGGAAACTGGATTCCACCTACCACACATTAAGGATAAAAGAAGTGTAAAGAGGAAGCAGGAGAAAGTGGAGGGTGAAAAGACACCACAGGGGGACTCGGCTTCAGATTTTGTCATAGGCCTGCTTGCTTCAGCACTGACCGTCCTTGCCCCAGATCCTTCCCCCTCCCCTGGTGTACATTATGACTCTATAAAGACCAAGCATTAAAAAGATGAATGGTTAAAAAAAAAAGACTGACTAGACATCTGTTTTTGTACAGAGCATTTCCCTCAGTGAACCAAAAGACCGTTCTTTTAAATAAAAAGTTCTTTTCAGATATTTCTATGATAACCAGTTTTCACCTAATCCCATACAGATGGATGGCTTTCACCCATATTTGTTTTATTCTCTGGAGACCAGAAACAAGAAAACAGTTTCTGTAAAGGGACAATAATATCCATTTTAAGCATGGTAGTCCATACAATCTCTGCAACAATTCAATTGTTGTAGCATTGATTGGCAATAAATGGACATGGATATGTGCCAATAAAACTTTATTTACAAAAATAGTAGGCTGGATTTGGCCTATGGCTTGTAGTCTGTTACCTCTGCTATGGACAAAACCCTTATCTGATAATTAATCCAAAATCAAAGTTGAATGTGGAAAAGAACACAGTGTATGTACTTGCTGGGCAAAGTGGGTAGTTATAGAGGTATAAAGACAGATTTCATTCCCATAGCAGGTGCTGAACATAAACACTTACCCAGGGTCTCTAGAAGTGGCGCTGAGCCTGGCAGGTTGCCCAGAGAAAGATGTGAAGTGGAGAAATCGAGACTTAGTTAAGCGAATGTTCTACTATGATCCTTCTCTGTCAGCCTGGCTGATAAACTTCTAACTCTGCTATTCCTTATGTGTTTTTAGGTTTTCCCAGCTGTTTTCACCATCCCTGTGTCATGAGATGGTACTGAGAAGCAGCAGTCTGCAAAAACACCACACAGCATAAGTTGAATTTTCATGTTTTATTAAAAGTCTTCTCTGACCACATATCAATATATCTTTATTTTTGACTATTCTAACTTGGATGTTTGTGGCTTATGAAGTAGGACCATCTAGCAGCTTAAGTTATACTTTTTGAATTTCTTAAAAAAGGCTAGCTACATAAAGTATTTATTTATAAGTATTATGAAACATACACATAAAACATACATATAGATAAATGAACTTGCTAGAGTTGTAAAACATACACACATTAATTGTACATATATTTATACATGTATATACTTAGAGGTCAAATATTTCTTCCTGTACAGCCCTACCTACATTAACTATTAAAACTGTATTTGAAATGTAAATGAAAGGTATCTAAATATAACCATGTTTATTTTAATTACAGCAGTAGCAATTTAACTTCATTCATTATGCATCCATTTTGTTTTGTTCTTACAGGAAGTGGAATCCTTGTCACCAGACGGAACTGTAGGTAAGACTGGAATTTCTTGTCTGTAATAAGTGTGCTGTTCTTGTTATGTATTTTAACATTTATCCTAAATCAGCCCTTTAATCTAGGAGTCTTTGATCCTAGTTCTTTTCCAGAGTCTTCAGTACCAGAACTGCCCCCTTCCTCTGCTATTCTTGTGTAAATCGATATCATGGATGTTAAGAGGCAATAAATGAATAATGCCACGTCGTCTACTATTTATAACAAAAGGATTATTAACTTAATTACCTTATCCTTTTGAAATATCTGAGGAAGAATTATGACCTCTGGGATACCAGCAACAGCCACCTAATCTGCTTCTTAAGTTATAGCAGCTGAGCCTCCAGCAGGCGTCCCTGCATGGTCTGCTTTATTGCAGCCACTGTCCTGAAACTGGTGTTTTGTCTTCATAGAATTCTAAAGCAGAGGGCAGGATTCACAAGTTTTTGTATTTTATTGATATGTAAGATTTCAAAATGGAACCTGAGAAGCAGTGTAGAACTTTTTATTGTCCAGTGAGGTCAACGGGCATGTATCTTTCATCCCTCATGTCTAACCTTATCAAAGAAAGGGTAGTTGAACAAATAGGAAATAGGAAATGATTCTAAACTAAGAGCAGATTCTTATGGGAAAATCCCCTATATTATCCTTATTTTCTTCCATTTGAGTATCGATTGTGGAACAGATGCATAAATCATGAAAACAGCAAGAACTAGGGAATGTTAGAATGTAAAATAAAAAAGGTTTTCTTCTGTGTTTATGTAAAAACGATTTGAAACTAAAGTAAAGTTAAAAGAATGAATGACTTAGAATCTTCCCTTAGAAAATCATCCCTCCAGTTACACTGAGGGAAAACTTTAGGATTTTCTAAGCTTTTTCAGGTAGTCAATCAAAAGCCATATTCTAGATTCCCAAAGAAAAAGTGATGGGCTTAACTGGTAGTAATCTCAGTAACCCTATGGAAATATCAAAGGATGCCAGTCTTTCTATATAAAGTAATGTTTCCTGGCCAGTCTATTTTTAAAACACTTTAAATGGAAAATTATCATACCCCAAAGAACAAAAATTTGCAAGCAATGTTTTCAGCTCCTTTCCTATCCAATTCCCATTTCCTGTCCATTGGCCTCAGGGGTATAAGCAAAGCAAAATTTCAAAAGCTTTTGGAAAAACAGAAGCTCTGTGTGTGTGTGTGTGTGTGTGTGTGTGTGTGTGTGTGTGTGTGTGTGTCGGGGTATAGAGATGGAAGGTTGGTGAAATCAGAACAGATGAAAAATGTCCCTCCTTTGGTCCTTTGCCCACTTCTTTCAAAGGCTTAGCCACGTGTGTGCTCTGGCTTTGTGAACTGCACTGTGATAGGCACAGCCTGATTGATGATGTGCTGCGATGAGGAAATCCAGTGGAAGCATTCACTGAAAGGACATAAATGATGTGGGAGACACAAAAGCTATCTTATCAGAGTTATCAATGACCAAGCCACTATAAATATCAACACCTAATCCATTACACAGAAAAAAAAAAACAACAAACCAACAACATGGCAATACTAACTGGGTCCTGATTGGGTATAATTCAAGGTTTAATACCCTTTGGTGTTGGAGGCTGTGATTAAGAGAGCATCCTAGTCTGGAGCTTAATAGAAAGGGTAGGGGCACTAGAGCCTAGAAACAGAAATCAGTGTATGTATGGAGATGGGGCGAAGGTGGCCAAGAACACAGCTGACTGCAAGGAGAGGAGGGTCCATTGAAATGTAAAAGCCTCACATTGTGAGGTTTATAGCAATATAGGAATTGATATTAGGATCTATGACTTCTTGTAAATGGAGACTCTAAAAATGGTCAGGTGGGGGAAGGTGCACATGCATCAACTGTCAGTTTAGATCAACTCAAAGATTTTTTGACTCTATAAATGCCAGGGACAAACATACACAGAATAAAATAGCAAGTCAGAGAACATTTACTCTGCAAGATAGAAATAGGGTATGTATACAATATTCCCCCCCTAAAAAAACAATATTCCCTCAAAACATTAATGATAATCTATCAGGAGAACTAAGGTTGATAATGAATTAATGAAGAAAGAATAATGAAAATTATGGAAGAAAATTCTGTCTTGAGTACTGTGCTAAAGGCTCTTTTTATTCAGTTAACTAAATCTGTGCTTGTAAAAAAGGATAGAGTGGAGTAACAAGGACATCATTTGATGATAACTGCCCTTTTGCTACTGCTTGGCACATTTACAGCATTTACTATGTATTCCAAGTGACTGACATCCATAGAGTGCCTTCTGGCTACTAGGAAGAAAGAAATCCAGATCCTAAAAAAAGGATAAACAACACAGAGATGAATATTTTGAAATGGTTCAGATTTGGAAAGTTCTAATACATTGCTACACTTTCCACAGTTTCCCTGCCACAGAATGACTCCTCTGAGAACAAAGTAATTGTTGACTTCAAAGAACTCGGAGGAAGTGGATGGAAAGAATTCGGCTGGCAAATGGGTGAATCAGATCTAGCTTTTCTCTCTGTCACGTGTGTGAGTGCTTATGCGGGTGCATAAAGCACATGATTGTTTCTATGAAAATTAACTCCCTACCTGAGGCACTTCTCAGTGTTTGAAGTGAACAGAATGGGAAGGCCCTTTCTAGTTGGTATTCCATACCTGGACTATACCTGGACGATGTAAGTTACAGACTCCAATGGTTTCCACTTAGGTCTGGGGCTTGGATAGGGAGTTTTAAAAGTATTCTTGAGTTTTCCTGCAGTCCTCCTGAATCCGACTCTTCAGAGTAGACAAGGTAAATCTCTTCAGATTTGTATAGGTGATGCTGATACAAATCTGAGTGTAAACTTACATTTCTTGCAGTTTGGCAGGGATTCTTGGGACCCACTCATCTAACAATTCAATGGGCATATCAGTTAAGTGACAGCTACCTGTTTTTATTAAAGTTATCCTCTTAACAGCAGATCTTGGTAGATTCCCACAGGTCTATGCCTCTAATAGCTTGACTGCTCTATATTCACCACATAGAAACCCTAACTTCATCATTGCCTTTCAAAGAACATGTCCCAGTCTGAACACCTAATAGATCTGACTAATCTGGCCAATTGCCTGGAGGGAATTGATACCCCACAAGATTCCAACATTGATTTCAAACAAGTAACTCAACCATGGAACTATACTTCAGATTTGAGCTCTGACCTCAAAGCTCATGTAACAATTTTTATTTCCTTCTTTCCTGCTCCTAGTCACATACTACTTTGGATTAGAAATTCTATATAATGCACTCGTGCTGTGATTCCCAAGATGAGGTCAGAGGTCAAATATTGTACAGTGGAAGAGATGATTATGGGGAGAGGCTCCTCCCATGTCTCTCCCTATTTCCGGTCCCTCAATATAACTTGTACTCCCCAAAATGACTCTGAGGCCTTATGTCAGAAGTAAGTCAGAAGTCTCTGGGAACATGTAGCATTCTTGGGCTGGAGGAGGACTAAGGCAAGCATTGCAGTAGAATGCTTACTAACCATCTGGAAGGTTTTGAATATGGAAATCCCTTCATGTACCACTGAGCTTTGGATTAAAAATACTGAAGTGATGACTAGGGTCCTGCCATCTCCAAGCATGTGTGTAAAATTCTCCCAGGAATGAGTCCAGCATCTTTCACTTGAGATGGTTGACTCTTTGAGGGTCAGAATTCCGACTTAATCACTCCTAATCTACAAGAAGACAGGAGGAAAGAACGGCTGAACACATAGAAGTCCACAGTTTATGACACCGAATACTCGCTGCCATCCATTTCACAGATGTAGAGACTGAGAAAAGATCAAGCAGTTGATGTAGATACATGGCAGTGACAGAACCTAGTTTTTAAAAGATACTTTATTAATTTTTAAAATTATTTTATGTGTGTGAGTCTATAGTCTGCATGTTTCATGGAATGTCCATGGAGGAGGTCAGAAGAAGGTGTCTTATCCCCTGGAATTGGAGTTACAGAGGGTTCTTAGCTGACAGGGTGCTGGGTCCTCTACAAGAGCAGTCAGTGTTCTTAACCACTGAGCCATCTCTTCAGCCCCAGAACTTAGTTTATGGACTCATATCTCCTGATCTAAGTTCAGTTCCATTTCCATGTTGCGTTAAATGTATACAGTCATCTCTTTCTATCTATGGCACAGACAGAAGTGAATCAGAAACAAAATGGTGCTTCCAGGCAGCATAGGTGAAGAAACTGAACTTTGGGCAATATCCCTAGGGCAGGGTGCTCAGACTTTAGCTTTGGGTATGCACAGATCATTACAGACATGGCTAAATGAAGTCTTCAGTCACTAGCCAGGGCGTTGAAGCTCCATTCAGAACTGACATCATATTTTCTTCCTTCTCAATTCTGTTAATTCTGTAAATGACTGAGCAGAGGTGCAGTGTGGTATTGTCAGAATATCCTTTTAGACAAAGGGCAAAGCCTCTAAAGAAGGTTCCAGTGCTTTCTATAAAGCCACCTTTATTTGTTTTGCTTTGTTTATTTTTTGGTCTTTTTGAGACAGGGTCTCTGTGTAGCCTCAGCTGGCCTGGAACTGTCAATGTAGACCAGGCTGACCTTGAGCTCACAGAGATCTGCCTGCCTCTGCCTCCCAAGTGCTGGGATTAAAGGCATGCGCCACCACACCCGGAAAGTCACCTTTATTTGTAACAGTTGCCTGAGAAGACCTCATACTCAGGCTTCTTCTGTGCATGCACAATATGTGTGTGTGTGCGAGCATGCAGTCACGTGTGTGAATGTGGTACATGTGTGACATAAATGTTTGTATAGGTCATAGGACAACTAGAGTTTCTTCCTTGCCTTCCATCTTATTTGAGACAGGGTCTCTCTCTTGTTTCTCGCTGCTAACTCTAGAGCTGTCTGGCCCGGGGGCTTCTGGAGAGCCTCCTGTTGCTGCCGCTCCTCTCCTCCTAGGAGCGCTGGGATTATAGAAGCTCCTGTTTTATCTGGGTTTTCTGTGGGTTCTGGAGAGTCCAACTCTGGCCCTCAAGCCTGCACACAGGGACTTCGGTCTCCCTAGCTCTTGTACTGCTGCTTCTAAGAGGCTTATTCTGTCTATGAAATACATCAGTAACAAAAATTTCTGGGAAATTTACACATGTAGGTGAAGTAAGAGTTTTCTGTAGTGCATATTTACAATGTACCTTCTTTCAAGATATTAAAAGCCATCTCTTTTATTTGAATTAACTTGTATGACGGGACTTAAAAATAATAGTCTATGAATCAATTGCAGAAGACAGAAAATTAATTGAATACTGGATAACTAACTTGACTAAAACCTACATGGAAATCTGTGGTTTGAGATACTTAGATGGAAACTTTACTATCAATTTAAATTATCATTATCCCCATTATTTATTTATTTATTTTTTTTTGTATTCTGAGGGAAACAAATGTTTATCACTTTATTTCCCCTTCATGGTTCAAAACCTTTATCTTGATTAATCAAATTTTTTTGGTTTTCTTCTTCAATGTTGTGATTCACCAGTTTCCTGTCATTTCGTTCTACAGGGTCTGGTTTTCCCATTGATAGTTTGCCATGTAGTCTTGGCAACACAAATTAGCCTGAATTAATTTGGGACCATAACTGTGGCTCTCGGACTTATTTGGGTCTGCAGGGAGATCGCCATGACCAAACAAAACAACAACCCAAAGGAAGAGCCACCAGTCCTCCTGTGTTTGCACAGCCAGATGTTATTTACGGCTTTGTTTATGAAGTATTTTCTTGACCTTGCTGGCTAGAATCCATACACTTTGTCATTTTGGAGCACACACGTCCTGTCACATGGCGACAATGTGCCCTGAACAAGTAAACAGGGCTGGAGGACTATTGTAAGGGGAGAATAATCTTTTAACATAACCTTGTGCTCCACCCACCAACACCCAAAAAGACAAAAGAAAGTATAGCGGAAAATAAGTGAAAACTGTTGTTCTAAAATTTTCAGATAATCTGGAGGCTGGAGAGATGGCTCAGTGCTTAAGAGCACTGGCTGCTCTTGCACAGGACTGGGGTTTGATTCCCAGCAACCACATGGCAGTTAACAACCATCTGTAACTCCAGTTCCAGGGGAATCCAAAGCCTTCTTCTGATCTTCATAGGCATTTCATGACATGAAGTGCACCTACCTACATGCAGATAATACACTTACACATAAAATAAAAATAAGTAAATGAATCAAAATTTCAAATAATCATGTTATGTTGCCATTTTGAAACTACGACAATGTGCAATTAATAAAGAAGTCAGATAATTCATAACTCCAGCATTACAGGCCCTGGAGCTTTTATTTTATATATATATATATATATATATATATATATATATATATATTCATGCTACTAATAATATAGAGAATATTGTATGCCTCAAATTAGAGGAAGAATGAAGTAAATTATAATCTGTCACTACAATGAAAGGCTTTGTTTCCCTGATTCATTTTTTTACCACCAGAGTTTACCTTGACAAGTGTCTTCCCTAGCCTATCCCCATGGCAGTGTGCAGCCTATAGTGGTCTTAACTAGTTTCCTATGTTTTAGTCCAGTTCCTAACTCCTCTAACCATGCTGCTGCCTGAAGAATCCTCTGTGAATTCAGTTTATGCTCTGGATAGTATTGTTCTAGCTGAAATCTAAATATTCCCTGAGAACAGTTAAGCCTACCGTGCCCTCCTAGGAGGAAGTCCCAGCTTCCACTGTATCTGAAGGTGAATGGGAAGTCATCATGTTCCCCCCTCAAAACCTCACATTTTTTCTTAAAGATTTATTTATTTCTCATTATGTGTGTGTGTGTGTGTGTGTGTGTGTGTGTGTATGTGTGTGTGTGTGTGTGTAGCTGAACCTGGGTCTTCTGCAAGAACAGCAAGTGCTCTTAACTTCTGAGCCATCCTCCCATTCTTTTGATGCTCACATGACATGGGGAACCACTGGTATTTATTCTTATTGAAATAATTTAATGGGAAGCTTGTTTTTTTTTTTTTTATTCAGGAACAATTTTAGTGTATGCTCATTACTTTTCCAACTACAAGTCCTGATGACATCATTCTTGGGAACTTCAACCTCCATAGTGTTTCAACTAATGTGATACCGTCAAAGTTCCTTTTCCTTTATTCTACCCCTTTCCCTATTGGATAATTTTACCTAAGAATTTGACATTATCACTCATTGTACTACCTTTAATTTTGTAAGCGTTCCACTCTTTTACATTATCTCCTGCTTTTCCAGTTCACTTCCTATTGTAGCTTTTCCCCATTTCTTTGCCCACATAACCTCAATAGAGGGTTGGCCACCTACCACTTTTCAGTTCCTTAATGTTCCCGTTACTTGTCTCTCTTTCCCTCCTAGATGCCTTGGTTCATTGCTTCTCCTTTGCACATGCAAAATCCTTTTGATTTGATTAGTGTCTCCTCCAAATTCATGTCCACCCAGAGCCTCAAAATGTGACCTGATTTGGAAATAGTGTCTTGGATATATAATCCATTAAGATGAAGTCAAAATAGGTTAGCATAGACTCTACATCCAATGATTTTTTTTTTTTTTTCGAGACAGGGTCTCCCTGTAGTCCCAGCTGTCCTGGAACTCACTCTGTAGACCAAAGATCTGCCTGTATCTGCCTCCCAAGTTCTAGGATTAAAGGCGTGAGCCACCATGCCCGGCTACATCCAATGATTTTAAGGTGCCCTTAAAAGAAGAGTAAAAGGACATAGAGAGACGTGAACATACGAGGAAAGCCACGTGAAAACGGAGCTTGAGAATGGAGCTATGCCGCAACAGGCGAGTGAACGCCAGGAGCCTACAATGCTAGGAGGCGGGCCTGGCATAGATTGACCTTCAGACCCTCAAGGAGAAGCCAGCACTGCTCCAGTCTTGGTTTCAGACTTCTGGCCTCCTAAACTGTGGGAGAACAAAATTCTGCTATTTTCAACCACACAGTTTGTAGTAATTGGGTACAGCAGCCCTCAAAATCTATCAGCCCATGGACCCTCATGTAGCAACACCCCAGCAAAGAAAAAATCCAGCTCTCTATTTTCTCTGTGCCTTCCCTCAAGTGTCACATTTTAGGTGAAGAAGAAGAAGAAGAAGGAGAAGAAGGAGAAGGAGAAGGAGAAGGAGAAGGAGAAGGAGAAGGAGAAGGAGAAGGAGAAGGAGAAGGAACAGAAACACACGAGTTTCCTAACTGGTCTCACTTTAAATATTTATTTATTTATTTATTTATTTATTTATTTATTTATTTATGTATTTTTATTTTTTGGTCTTTTTGAGACAGGGTCCCCCTGTAGCTCCTGCTGTCCCAGAACTCACTCTGTAGAGCAGGCTGGCCTTGAACTCACAGAGATACCCCTTCCTCTGCCTCCTGAGTGCTGGGATTAAAGGCATGAGCCACCATGCCTAGATTCACTTTAAACTTTTAATCATTTTCCATAGTCAACATTTCCTGGCAACTCAATGACATTTAATAGTGTATTCCTTTTCTGTTTTCTGGGGCAAATGGTTCATACTTTCCTTTACCTTCAACCTAGTAACTCTACCTTTTATTTTATTAAGAAAAATAGATGCAATGAGAAGAAAATAATTATTTTTTCTTCCACCAAATCTACACAATAATTTGCATTTGTGCATATATTTTTAATATTTTCCTTCCTGTTTTACTCATTTAGTATATAGCAAGTGTTTATTAAATTATGATGCTGAGCCGGGTGTGGTGACGCACGCCTTTAATCCTAGCACTTGGGAGGCAGAGGCAGGTGGATCTTTGTGAGTTCAAGGCCAGCCTGGTCTACAATGTGAGTTCCAGGACAGCTGGGGCTACAGGGAGACCCTGTCTTGAAAAGACCAAAAAAAAATTATGATGCAGCAAGTTTTAGGGAGTAAATCAACAAAGTCCCTCCCTTTTTGTTGATTATATTCTTGGGTAAGAAACAAACCAATAAGTATATAATATTGTATTACAATATTATACATGTAGACACTAAAGATGTTAAAAATAAAAGTAATGGAGATTGAAAGTATAGCATATTGGGTCTGCAGAGAAGGTTCAGCACTGGCTGCTCTTGTAGAGGATCTGGGTTTGAGTCCCAGCATCCATGTGGTGGCTAACAACCATCCTTAGCTCCAGTTCCAGGAGAATCCAATGCCCTCTTCTGACCTCCATGGGATTGCATGACATGGGTGCACTCACATACATGCAGGCAATAAACTCATCATACACATAAAATAAAAATAATAAATAAAATGTTGAAAAAAGAAAGTCTTCTTGTATTTCTTCATCTCTAACAGGGTTTGAGTAGAGATCTAAATGAAGTGAGGGATGGATGAACTGTTTGGGCTTCTTTCGAAGTCCAGCTCCCTGTTCTCTGTGTTTTAGAGAACCTACCTTGTACTCAAGGAATTTTCTCCTACAGTTCTCACCCATGTCTCCCCTACATTATTAGGGTCTCCTTTTAAAAAATATTTTATTTATTATTTAAAGATTTTTCTGTGTATGAGTGTACTGCCTGCACATACGTGAGTGAGATGCCGGGAGGTCAGAAGACGGCTTTGCATTCCCCTGGGACTGGAGTTAAGGATGGTTCTCAGCTGCAGTGTTGGTGCTGGGAATTGAACCTGGGTCCTCTGCAAGAGCAGTCAGTGCTCCTAACTGCTGAGCCATCTCTCTAACCCCAAGTATCTCCTTCATTGCTTCAAGATCATTAGCATTCAAAGGTGTGATATCTGCTATCTTATAAAACGTGTTCTTGGAATCCATATCCCCAATTCATTACCATTTCTTTCCTTTATTTTCCTTTATAATAAGACTCCAAAGAGCCATCAAGATTATCTCATATCTACCTGCTCCAATCAACAGGATCACATCTTTATTTGTTGTTCTTTTGGCTTCATTTGTTTTCTTTGGGAGAGAGTCTTTTTTTTATACTTTTTTTTTTTTTTTTGTCTTTTCGAGACAGGGTCTCCCTGTAGCCCCAGCTGTCCTGGAGCTCACTCTGTAGACCAGGCTGGCCTTGAACTCACAAAGATCCACCTGCCTCTGCCTTCCAATGGGATAGAGTCTTTATGTAGCTCAGGCTGTCTCAAACTCACGATCCTCCTGCCTCAGCTTCATTAGTGCTGAGAATATAACAAGTGTGAGCTACCATGCCTGACTTTTTCATTTTAATGACTCTACCAATATTTGAAGCAGTTGATAGCAGATTCCTTTATAATATTTTTTTGTTGGTTGATTTCTTAGATATTTTATTTCTAGTTTTTTCTCTAACCCTCACTAGACTGTCACTTTCTTCAGTTTCTAAGTTGAAACATCCTGGCTTAACTCTTTGCCTGTGTACTTACTATCTTATTCCAGGTAACCTCATCCTGTCCCACTACTTTAAAAGACATCCTAGAGCTGGCCTAGATTTTATCGTTAGCCCCTTGGAGCTCCAGATTTATCAGTGTCCAATTTCCTATCACCATTTTCAGTAATTGATATAACAAATTAAATATGTATAAAGCCAAATCTGATGTCCCTTCCTAATAAGTTCAGTGTTCTCCCATTCTTCTGCATCCCATTTAGCTCTTGCTTCTCAGCATAAACCATTAGATATTGACTATTCTGGGCTCCTTTATGCTGTTCCAACCTAATTATAGTACTAAATCCTGTGTGTATTATTTTTAAATCACGTCTCTTTGTAGTACCTCTACAAGTGACACTCTGGCTCAGAACTCCATCATTTCTTACAAAGATGGCAAAGAAGCTTTGTAACTGCTTCCTACTGGCCTGAACACTCTCTTCCCATTACTTGCCATTCATGTGCTATCCAGAACACTTTTAGTAAAATATGAATCAGATCCTGACTTTCCCCTGTATGAAACACTCCAAGGACTTTCCATTATACTCAGAGTAAAATGAAAATTCCATCCCATGGCTCACAAGGCCCTACCTGACTTGGCCCCTCCCAACCTCCGCAACCTCATTTCCTCTCACTGTGCTCCATCTGTCTTTACCTTCCTGAGGCTCCCAGCTGCACAACTGTGTCTCTGATTCAAGGTCTTTGTTCTTGTAGTTCTCACGACTTGGGAGGCTTTTTCCCTCTGATATCTGTATGTCTTAGATCTTTATTTCATTAACGACTTTGCTCAAGTATTTCCTCTTCAGAGAGAATTTAGTTTGTCATATTTTTAAAAAATATTAAAATATCAATGCAACTTCATATCCAATAATTTTATTTATTCTAATCTGACTTACTAATTTTTGTGATACATATCATTATATCATATTATATTATTTATTATATTATTGGCACCTTCATTTTTTGTTTTTGTAGCTCTACCTTGCCTGGAACTTACTATATAGACTAGGCCATTCTGATCTCATAGAGATCTACGTGATTCTGCTTCCTGACTGCTGGGATTAAAGGCATGTGTCACCATGCCTGGCTAAACTGGCTTCTTAGCTGTTGCCCCTATTAGAATATAAGTATCTGAGAGTGTGGGGCTCTTGGAACTTTGCCCAATTTACTGTTTTAACTTTAGAACCTTGAACATAGTAATCATTACATAAATATATTTAATTAAGTAAAATTTATGCTACTGAAACTTTAAGAGCATGGAGAAAAATTCATGAAAAAAGTTAATCAAAATCCCTATTAATCACAGGATCATACTGGGGAGTCTGCTAAGTATTTTACAAATATGGTCTCTGTAATCCTTATATATCATCAGCCTTAGAGCTAAGGGTATTATTTTATCCATTTAACAAAATGAGGAAAGTAGAATTTAAAAGTCCAAAAATCACAGGGTAGACAGAAAAAGGGCTGTCCTTCATGGGTCACACAATGTACATCGTGTGGAACCTGATACTAATCTGTTTGGAGACGATCAGTCAGATTCTGGGTTGGGGCTTCCTGCTCAGCAGAGCACCTCCCTCACTGCCGCTTACTGAAGGCTGGCTCTCGACACAGATACAGCAAACAAACATCCAAGGCAAAATGATCTAAAGCTGGAGTAAGTCAAAGATCCGGGATTGTGATCTAGATTTGTCTGGTTCCAAGTCACAAGGATTCAAAACCTCAGCTAACATAAATGTTTATTCTTTTTTTTTTTTTTTTTTTTTTTTTGGTTTTTTTTGGAACGGGTCTCCCTTTAGCCCCAGGTTTCCTGGAACTCACTCTGTTGACCAGGCTGGCCTTGAACTCACAGAGATCCGCCTGCCTCTGTCTTCCTAGTGCTGGGATTAAAGGTGTATGCCAGGCTGTTTATTCTTATTGATGACAGAAACAGGTTGTATTTCCCCTCGGTATGCTGAAGTGTATACTCTAGAGATGATCTTGACTAAAGCAAATCTTAAGACCTTATAAAAATGCTAAATGAGTCTTAGCATAAGTTTCTAGCTCCATCCATTTACCTTCAAATGTCATGATTTTTGTCTTTCTTTACCGCTAAGTAGAACTCCATTGTGTAAATGTAGCACATTTTCATTATCTGCTTGTCAGCTGAGGGACACTTGGGTTGCTTCTGTCTTTTAGCTGTTGTGAAAAGAGCAGCAAAACCACGGAGGTGCAAGAGCTCGGCAATGGGACGAGTCCTTCGGGGATATGTCAAGGAGTGGTGTAGTGGGTCAGATGGCAGCTTCAGTTCTAGTTTTTAAAGAGTTCCCCACACTGCTTTCCATGACATATGTTCTCCCTCATTTGTGGATCCCAGCACCCGATCCTTATATGTGAGTGTGTTTCCAGATGTAACTGCAGGAAGCAGGAAAGTGGAAAGGAACCAGGGAGGGAGAGGGAAAGAGAGAGCTGGAGAGAGAGCAGTGGGAGACAGGTCTACTAAGAGGGAAACGGATAAAATGGGGGGGTTAAATGGGAGGGGGAAGGGAGGGTTATATGAGGAAATTTGGGGATAAAGGGAAAGAAGGAGCTCAAGAGAGGTGGTACCATAGGGCACTGGTATTATCAAGGGAGAAGTGGGGGAAATGGGGACACTTTAAATGGGGAAGAGGTTGAGACAGGGGTGGGGGGGAGAGACAGAGAGAGGGATAGAGAGATAGAGAGAGAGGGAGGGAGAGAGAGAGAGAGAAAAGAGATAATGCCTAGTTAGATAAAAAAATGGAGGGAATCATACTAGTCTAACCTAACGGCAAATAACACATAAAACATCTCTACATGAGTCCATGTGTATGGCTGAAGGCTACATAACAAGAAACAGTGCCAGACAGGAGAAACCTTCCTCTGAGTTCTTGGCCAGGGTAGTCCAAGAGCATCCCAAAATTACACAGGCTATTGTCACAGCCCATGATTGCCTCCCAGAACTTGAAGGTGAGACCCTATTGCTAAAGACAGGACATACTTCAGAGACAGGCTTAGGACCAGTGGTGCTGGAACTGACCTGGAGGCCACTCTTGTAGCTTTGGAGAGCACTGTGTAAGCCGCTAAGGGAGAACATGACTTGATGGTCCAACATTAACTTTAAGACCAAATAACCACATCAATGAATGGCACAGCATACAAAATTGGCACAGCAGTGGCACTTTTATCTTAGGGGCAATCAATAGCTACCTAATTGGACTGAAAACCCACTCAGTGGGAGGAAACTCATGTAAACATAACCAAATACATATGGATGGAGAGATCATAGATCTTAGAGAAATCCCCAAGGTTGTCACATCCCTACAGTAATATAATTTCTTACTAAGTGCAAAATATGTCTCCTTATATTTACAGTCAGTATCCCAGTCACCACCCATCAAAGGAGCTTCTTTTGCACCAGATGGAGACAATTACAGAGCACCACACCTGGTCACATGCAGACATTGTCTATGAATTTCCCAAGCCCAAGCGGTATGTTTACAATGCAATCTCTACACCTAAGGCTCACAGAACATAGAGATCCCACAGAACAAGGGGGGGGAAAGAGAATACTAATGAATGTCTTAACTCACACTAACGAAACTTCCCCATGCAAGAGAGGGCCAGGAACACAAAAGGTCATAAATAGCCAAAGCATGGAGATTAGGAAGAGTGCATCCTCAGACAGGACTCCTAAATTAAGCTTCTCCCATCCCGTGCTCAGGGACTATTGTGGAAGAAGGGCAGAAAGATTGTAAGAGCCAGGAAGGAGATATGTGACCACATGGAAATAGAATCATATAAGCTCCTGGGACCTTGCTCACATAAACCTACAGTGGTGGTGGCAGCATGCACAAGACCCATGGAAAGTCAAGCAGAGAGAAACTCAGCATGGAAATAGGCAGCAGACCCCAATCTTAGCAGAAGAAATAGTGACAACTGATATAGTGATTACTGATGGGTGAGGAAGAGCTGATCTTAAAGCGAGGGACTCTGGATGGCCTGACTAGACAACAGTGGATGAACTTGCACTGAATAATGTTTGGGGACACTAACTTGACAAAATGGGCCTTAGCACAAATGACAAAGTGTATAAATTCCAGTGGGGTTTGCTGTGGGAGGGTGCCGCTGGGGAAGAGGGTATTCAAGGCCAGCCTGGTCTACAGAGTGAGTTCCAGGCCAGCTGGGGCTACAGGGAGACCCTGTCTCAAAAAGACAAAAAAAAAAAAAAAAAAAAAAAAAAAAGATTGATTGAGATGTTCTGTATGAAATGCACAAAAATTCAATGAAAATGAACATAAATAAGTAAGTAAAATAGAAGGTCCAATGAGCTAACACAAAGGTCAGGATTTACCACGCATATTCAAGAGAAAGCAGGAGTTCAATAAATGCCTCAGATAGCTTCACTGTGATCCAACCTGGGAACTTGGGGCTTTGCCCTAGCTCCTGCTTGGGACTCAGGAAAAGAAAGAACTTCAGAGCTTTGCCAAGTGGGGTATCCCTACATACAGTAAGAAGTATCGGGCTGGAGAGATAGCCTAACGGTTCAGAGCACCGACTGCTCTTGCAGAGGACCTGGGTTCGATCCCCAGCACCCACATGGCGGCTAAGAACCATCTGTAACTCCAATTCCAGTTCCAGGGGAATCCGAGACCCTCTTCTGACCTCCGCGGCATTGCATGACATGGGTGCACAAACCTACATGCAGGCAGTACACTCATACACATACCAAAATATAAAATAAATTAAAATAAATTAAAAAAAAGAAGTATCTCTGTAGCTTCATCCTTCCCAGAGGACAAATAAGAAGAAAACCCCGCTGTACAGGAGATGACCAGAATAATATGCTATGTAACCTTTAACTTGAGAAAGCAGGAAAACATATACTTACAGAGAATTCATGATTACATTCCTGTCCTAAAAATATTATGGTTAGAGGGCTGGGTGTGGTGGCACATCCCTTTAATCCCAGCACTCAAGAGGCAGGCAGATCTCTGTGAGTTCAAGGCCAGCCTGGTCTATAGTGAGTTCTTGGGCAGCTGAGGCTACAGGGAGACCCTGTCTCAAAAAAGACCAAAAAAAAAAAAAAATGATGGCTAGAATTCATGTCTTCAGAGTGAGAGATTAATTTAAATATTTTCCAAATGGTAGCACTTCCAGGTAAAACTGGTGGAAATAGACACAAATCTATTCTAGAGGACTGGAAACTTGGGCTGGAGAGATGGCCTAGCAGATGAGAGCGCCGACTGCTCTTACAGAGGACCTGGGTTCCATCCCCAGCACCCACATAGCAGCTGAGAACCGTCTTTAACTCCAGTTCCAGGGGAATCCAAGACCCTCTTTGGACCTCCGCAGCATTGCACGACACAGGTGCACAGACCTACATGCGGACAGTACATTCATACACATACCAAAATAAATAAAAATTTTTAAAAAAGGACTGGAAACTCAATCTCAGTTTTATTTATTTATTTATTTATTTATTTATTTATTTGTTTAATTATCTTTTTTACGTGTATGAGTGTACTGTCTGCATGTAGGTTGGTGCACCCATGTTGTGCAAAGCCTCAGAGGTCAGAGGAGGGCATCAGATTCCCCTGGAACTGGAGTTAAAGATGGTTCTTAGCCACCATGTGGTTGCTAGGAATCAAACCCGGGTTCTCTTCAACAGCAGTTGGTGCTCTTAACCACTGAGCCATCTCTCCAGTCCCCTTAATCTCAGTTTTAAAGAAGTCTTACAGAAAAAAGTTTTAGGACAAACAGTCAACTCACAGTCACGTAACACAAAATACCCAGGGAACAGCGTCAGGAAAATTACAAAGAGCACATAATAATGGCTCTGAAAGAGTTAACTAGTTTAATTTGTCAGATGCTGAAGAAAAGTTATACTCAATATATTTCCAAAGATTAAAAAAGTTGAAAATAGAAAACATAGATATGGAACAAGCAAAACTAAAAAACAGAATCTCTAGAAACAAAAAAGCAATGACTGAAAAGAATTTTTATTGATGACTTCATTAGAAGAGTAAATAAAACTCAATAGAGAATCATAGAGATGCAAAACTGAGGTCATTAGAGGAGATGAGGGAGAAGTCGGGGACAATCAGCCAGGGCATCGTAGCAGGCTGCCTGGAAGCAGAGGACACCGGCCCTCAAACTCTGCTTCCCAAGTGCTGGGATTAAAGGCGTGCTCCACCACACCTGGCTTAAGATGAATTTCTTTCTTTTTTAATTAATTAATTAATTAATTAATTAATTAATTAATTAATTTTATGTGTATGAATGTACTGTCTGCATGTAGGTTTGTGCACCCGTGTCATGCAATGCCACGGAGGTCAGAAGAGGGCATCGGATTCCCGTGGAACTGGAGTTCTCCTGGAATTGGAGTTATAGACGGTTCTCAGATGCCATGTGGGTGCTGAGGATCGAACCTAGGTCCTCTGCAAGAGCAGTTGGCGCTCTTAATCGCTAGGCCATCTCTCCAGCCCAAGATGAATTTCTTAAAGGAAGGGCTCAGACCACCATTGCTTCCCTCCTTTCAGTTAAACGAGTATGTCCATTCTTTCTTAAACAGTCCTAAAGATTTACATCTACCTTTACTTTCCTATCATCACTGCTAGGTAAAATCTTACTATCTCTTGCCAGCATTCTTATGAAATGAATAAGAAGAAAGTAGAGGAAAAAGGGATAAGTTATTGAAAGCTTACTCTGTGCCAGGAAGTTCGTTACCAGAGTGTGTGTGTGTGTGTGTGTGTGTGTGTGTGTGTGTGTGTGAATAGCTTGTCCTTAAGAGGGCTTATAGCCTAAAGGGGAGAAAGCCATTCAAGCAAATGATTGTATCACAGTGTAATGTGGACTGTAGCACTGACAGTGTGAGGCAAGGCATTAGCACTGAGGAAGAAGTGGTCAGGGCTATTGGGGAATCTTTCACAGAAGTCATATCTGAACTGGCAGTTAAGAGAATATGACAAAGGCGATCTAGGAAGGAGGAACAGATGCCTGGCCTGTTGCAGATGGTCTAATCCTTGCCTTCTTTCTTCCTCTGCTACCTCACGTTTATGGCTTAGGTCCATGCATTCCATGTGGTTTCACATCTTTGTTCTTCCGTGAATGCTGCTTTCTTCTTTTTCCTGCCTTTATTTTGTGATGATACACAGGAAAGATTTTAAATCAAAGAGAAACTTGAGTGCTAAGGTTTGAGTCCACACTATCAGCCATAGGCTCACATTTTGAACACTTGGTCCCCAGCTTGTGGCACTGTTTTGAAGGCCATGAAGTCTTCCAGAGGTAGGCCTTGGCTGGCAGAAAGACGTCACTAGGGGTGGGCTTGCGAAGATTGTATTCTCTGCTGGCTCCAGCTTTGCTTTCTCTGCCTCCTGGAATGGCACAGTATGAAGAGTCTCTACCATGTATTCCCTATCACAATGGTTTGAAATCCCTCCAAAATCGTGAGCCCAAATAAACCTTTCCTCCTTTGTTTCTGTCAGGTATTTTGGTAAAAGTAACTGATACAATCATCAAACTTTTATTTTAGATTCGTCTTCCTCCCCTTTTCCTACTTAATTTTTGAGATGTGGTCTCCCTGTAGTCCCAGCTGGCCTGGAACTCACTTTGTACACCAGGCTGGCCCTGAACTCACAGAGATCCACCTACTTCTGCCTCCTAAGTGCTGATATCAAAGCATGTACCTCCTACCAGGTGTGGTGGTTATGTGCCTTTAATTCCAGCCCTCAGGAGGCAGGGGCAGGTGGATCTCTGTGAGATCAAGACCAACCTGGTCCACATAGTGACTTCCAGGCTGGCTGGGACTAGGGTGATCCTGTCAAAAACAAAATAAAAAGTCAACCCCCCTAAATACCCAAGCAACCAACCAACTTACCAACCAACCAACCTACCAACCAACCAACCAAATGAACAAACAACTACCCAACAACCAACAAAGGCATGTGGCATCACTCCCAGCTTTATTTCTTCTTCTTGCTATTATGTTGTAGTTGTAAGATTGAACTGTAGGCCCCAGATTAGGCAAGTATTCTACCACTGAGCTACATCCCAGCCTTAGAAATACTTTTTTTGGTGTTGCTACCACTAAATTGAAGGGAAAAAAAAGACTACAGTGAGAATCAATTACAGTACTACCCCAAGAGTGAATACAACTCCAAATTACAGCAGTTGTAAAGAACAAAATATGGTTTTGAAATATTTGGGTGCCTGGCATGGCCATCACCAGGAGAAAGAAAGGGGGATGAGGATCATTTTTGGAAGGAACGTTAATCTCATCTCGGTCACAGAATTGCTGAGCGTCACCTGGGTAGGGACAACAAGAAACGTGAATTTGAGGCTGGAGTCCAGGAAAGAGGTTGGGAGGATTTTACATGGAGAAGCACCATCAAATTATGGATAGTTAAAAGCATGGGGCTGGAGAGATGGCCTAGCAGTTAAGAGCGCCGACCGCTCTTACAGAGGACCCGGGTTCGATCCCCAGCACCCACATGGCGGCTGAGAACCGTCTGAAGCTCCAATTCAGGAGAACTCCAGTTCCAGGGGAATCCGAGACCCTCTTCTGACCTCTGCGGCGTTGCACGACACGGGTGCACAAACTTGCATGCAGACAGTACATTCAGACACATACAGAAATAAATAAAATTAAAAAAAAAAAGCAAAGGAATGCACGGAAAAGGTGGAGAAAGTATGGGTGAAACTCAGGGTTGTGACTGATATGGCACATCATCACGCTGAAAGAGAAAAGGAGGGACCGGGTATGGAAGAAAAGACAGATTTCAGAGCAGTGCAACTGGACAGAATGCTACAGGTCTCCACAGAAAGTGGACTTTCATATCTCCAACCTGAGGTGAGTGAGAGTCATCTGAAATAGAAAGGTCCACTCTCAAGACCCAAGCCGTTCTGCAGGGTTATCTTCGTGCAAGAAATTTTCCTGGATAGGCCCACATGGGACTATGATTTGCAAATGGTTTAATCATGAAAGTGCTCTACATCATTACAGCAAGCCTTGAAAACGTAGGAAAGATAATACATTTTGAAATTATTTTGAAAGGAAGAAGGAACAGGGAGCAGAAACAAATATAAAATTAAATAATAATATTCTTCACAATTTGATAAAAGAAAAACCAAAAGAAAATGTGTGCATTTCCCTAGTATAACCTAATGATGGCTGTGTTAACAAGCAGTAAACAGCTTAGAACAGTAGAGAGAGACACACCTAGAAACTGGAGTGAAATAAAAATCTCCTTCAGGATCACTCAGTGGCATTACTTTGATGATCACAAATAGGGGCTTAAGACATTAAATGAATTAACAGTTTACTGTTACCAATCAATTTTCTAACCTGCCTTGCCTTCCTAAACAAATGAAGATGTTGACTATTGGACTTGAATATTCAAAGGAGGGAGAGACAAGAAAGGATTGAGAAAATGGTGGTGAGGGAAAGGATGTTTACTTTCCTCATAGGTGTTTGCTTTCAATGGTACATTCTTGAATCCTGGTCCTGTGGCTGTGTCTGAGTCCCTTAAAACTTATAAATAGAAACTCAAACAAGTGTTTAACCCAGATACAATGACTGAATCTCTAGGGCTGACTTCAGGCCATGTAGACATTTTATATTTCTGCCCATAATTGATTCTGTTGCACAATCTGGATTGAGAATTGCTATTCTGAGATCTAATAGCTTCATTATTTATGCAGTTCCAGGCCAAGAGAACTCAGTCTCACCCTGAAGATTCAGTACAGCAGGAGACTTCCCTAATAAACCTGTCAGATCTTACTGATTTGACTGTAGCAAAGTCATTATTATCTATACATTGTTCATAATACAAACTCCAACCCACCTAGTAGGTAAGGGTGAAAATTTAGATTGATTCTTTATGAATGATCATGTCTGAGAATTTTCTGATCATACCCAGTTTAACTATTCCTTCTCAGGAATATTATTCTGGAAAGTTTCATATTCTTGCTACTGTTGCTATTTTTTACTTAAACTTCTAGCTCCTTTGCAATGATTAGAACAGATGAATTGTAAAAATATATGTCAAAGAGAATGTTAGATATATCTTATTGTAAAATTATAAATATTGGAATGTATTATAAGATCCTGATGATTAAGTCTAATGTTTAGATTTAATTTTAATTCTTATAGGAAAGAAATAATCTGTATTGTTATCTATAAATGATACATAAATGCCTTCATTGTTCAAATTCAAAGCTATCATTGTTAATGAATTAGAGCCACTGGTAAGTAGTCTGGAGCCAAGAAAATGCTGTGGCTGGGGAAGTGGACCTCCCATTGTCTCAGACTTCTCCTTCTGTGATTTATTTAAACTATGACCTGGCTCTACTAGGTGGGAAATTTTATTTTATTTTTTCTTTTTTATTATTTTATATATGTATTTTTTGTACAAGATTATGTTACAAATCAAATCTAGACCCGTGTCCCCCTCCCTAGCCCCCCACCCCACCAAAGCTCATGCATTCTGCCAAACATGTTTTTCATCTTTTTCTCAGTCTTTCTCAAATTCTTGATATAGAAGGTGACTGTTTCGAGCAGAAGTTCACCATTTCAGTCAGTTCTTTGATGCAGTCTTTTCTGTTGTTATTGTTATTGTTGTTGTTGTTGTCATTGTTGTTGTCCTTTCCAATGTGGGCCACTCTCAACTACTTGGACCAAAGCTCAAGGAACCCTGCACAAGAAATACTAGGTAATTGGCGCTAGCATCCACAGATGAGAGATACCATTCGTCGTTTGTTTTTCTGGGACTGTGTTACTTCACTCAGCATGATGTCCTCTAGCTCCAGCCATTTTCCTGCAAAGCTCATGATGTCATCTTTCTTTACTGCTGCATAGAACTCCATTGTGTAGATGTACCACATTTTCTCTATCCACTCGTCAGTTGAGGGGCATTTGGGTTGGTTCCAGCTCCTTGCTATTGTGAAGAGAGCTGCAATAAACATAGATGTGCATGTATATCTGCCGTAAGATGGGTCTTGTGGATACATACCCAGGAATGGTATGGCTGGGTCGGGTGGCAAGTTCATTCCAAGTCTTCCAAGGGTTCTCCACACTGCTTTCCATAGTGGCTGTACAAGTTTACATTCCCACCAGCAGTGGACGAGTGTTTCCCTTTCCCCTAGGTGGGAAATTTTAATGAGGAGAGTATATATAGGAAAAACCATATTGACCTATATCAATAATATCATAAAATGTCCATATATCCTAAGTCTTTGAGTAGCAAGGATTTTTTTCAGATAACTGAGAGTAGTTGAAGCACTTACATTTTTTCCTTCTTACTAAAAAATGTCACTTTTACTTCTTGGAAGATTAATTTAATACATTTTATTGGGAGATTTATGTGTATCTCTCTCTCTCTCAGTAATATTGGAAAAGATTTTTCATTTAATAGGTTTGTTTTTGTATACCAATAACAGCTTAAATATAATAATGCAATAAGAATGCATTTTATGATAATCAGCCAACTAGGAATCCTTCCTTAATCCCAAGGTTAAATATAGTTTAACTGCCATAGTTGATGTTCCCAATTCAGGTTATCATTTTGGATAGAAAAAGCTGGGTTTAGTTGGAGCAGGCTGCTTGTAAATGCTCCTGGAACTAGAGTTGGAAGGAGAGAAGTTCTTCAGGTTATAAATGCACAAATTTGTGTCTGTCAGGAAAAACAGATTCAGGAAAAACCAGTGAAAAGAAAATCCTTCCAGAGAAAGGTGGTTCATGGCCCATTCTGACAACAGATGCACAGCTTTAGAAACACACACACACACACACACACACACACTCACACTCCAACACGTTCCTGAATTTGGGGAGGCCTGTGGAGAAATGTTACCTTGTTCTGCAAAAGGCTGTATCTAAAAATTTGCATTTTATTTACACAGGAAGCATCCCATATAATAAAATAGCTTGGAAGGAACTGAAGACAATTTTCAGGAAATTTCATAAAGTGTCAAATGAAAACTTCCAAAAGTATTTGTTATGTTAGTTCTTTAGAATGACTTAATGTTTAGAAGATATTAAGATTTCTGGGCATAGTTGCTAATGAAATACAAGACAAATTCAGAAGAAGATAGTCATCTCTATAGATTCATATTTGTAAGTTTATTTTGTTATAGACACATACATATGTATATTCCTTTGCTAATAAGTGAGTTGATCAATATTTATTGAACAGTTCTTACGCCTAGCTCTTGCCCTCAAAATCTGAGGTGGTGGGGGATCCGTGAATTTTCCTGTAAGAAATCAGATTGCATATTTAAAAAGTACTAACTGAAACTCGTTTAAAGACATTAAAGACAGGATTATTTATAGTGGCATGATCAATGTTATGGAAACAAATATGCAGTGATGAAACACCAAGGCATTAGATTCAGTGGTAAGCTATTATCACCACTAGACCTCAAAGAACAGGACAGCTGTGCTATTAGAAAGTGGGGTCCCAAGATCACTAGGAGAAGGAGCCACATAGAAGTTGTGGTCATAGAGGAACTCGGTGAGGCAGAGAAAGTGCAGTGATGGGATCGGGTAGATATTCTACATCTTTCTTCTCCACCAACTGATCTACAGCCAGTGCCTTCCACTGGCCTAGAAGTCAGAGTGGATGATGGAGCCTAGTAAGTCAGTATCTTAAGGGTGAAAGCCTTGGGATGGAGACCATAGTTGGGAGGGGTAAAAGAAGAATAACAATTTCAGCCAGAGAGCAAATACACAGAAGAGTCAAGTAATGACACAGAGCAGAAAATGGTAGCATCAAATCTATAGTGACAGCATACATGGGGAAAGTACAGGGGTCTATTACAGTTTGACCAGGGCCCCTTCAAATCTTGACCCTACCACCTACTACTTTGTATGACATTTGTTAGTTACCAAACTTCTTTGTTTCTTTAAGATGAAAACAATAGTGTGTACACTATTCTAGGAGTTACAAACTTAATGATATGACAGATCTAAACCTCCTGACTGGAACCTGGCACATAGCATGGATCCACTCAATGTTAATTACTTTAATTGCTTTTGAAATCATTATCAATGTGAAGGTGATTAGTGGAGGAAGGACTTATAATGACCACTGAGGTCAGTGAAGAATGAGTAGAATTTGGAAAGATGGGAAGAGAGGAGACGGATTTTGAAGGGCTTAGTGTTGAAGGATGGTGTGAATAGATAGTAAAAAGCAAGGATTCACAGAGCATACTCATGGAGATGAATCATGGGAAGGTTCAGGTTGAGAGTGATAAAAGATAGAAGAAAATGGTTCAGAGATGCATCCTTAAATGTCAAGTCAAAAGTTTGATTTGGGGTAGAGAATTTAACTGGGACAGCAGTGAAGTGAATATTTAACATGCACAAGGTCCTGAGTTCAACCCTCAGTGCTGCAAAAGGAAATGTTAAACAATTGATTAACAGTCATTGGTTATTATTTGCATGTGTGCCAGGGGCTGGAGAGTTGGCTCAACATTTAAGAGCACTGGCTGCTCTCATAGAGGACCTGGGTTTGTTTCCCAGTGTCCACATGGTGGCTAACAACCATCTGTAATACCAGTTCAAGGAGACTCCAGCACCCTCCTTCAAAGGCATTTCATGACACAAATGCACTTACACATGCATGGAATACACTCATACATATAAAATTAAAAAATATAAAAGTCTAACAATTTATCCTTATGGTAATTATCACAATCCTTGTATTTTCTGGACTTTAGATGTTCCACCCATTTAAATTCTATCTACTTAGTATTGAGGAATTGTAGCAGCAGCATTTGACCATTAGTTTCTTACAATTTTAAGTAAAGTATTTACTATTGGGGTTATGCGAAAATACTTCAATGTTAAAAGCATAACATTTTAAGAACTTACAATGTGGAGATCTCCTGAGACCAGCTGAAGTTCAGGTACCAGGGTGTGGGCTAAAGAGACCCCCTCCCCCCAACTGGGATTATGAAGGCATCTGAAGGAGGCAAGCAAAGCAAGCCTTCAACACAGTGAAGAGGCATTTAGGACTCACATTGGAATACAGGCAAGGAGACGCTCATATGCCAGGAACACAAAGAAGAGACAACATGGGAAAGGGGCAGGATAATCCTGCACCAAGCTCTATCAACCCTATGGAAGATTCTTACAGTGGGATCCCTCTGATGATGCCCCAGGACACAGATATCAGAAACACAATTGGGAACATATTTAAAGAACTACAGGATTATAAAGAGCAAATCAAAGAACTAAGAAAAGAGAATGAAGAACTCAAGAAGGACCTAGAGAGAGAGAATGACAAACTCTGGAAGGAAGTAGAAACACTGAAAAGATCCCATGTTGAAAAAGATAAGGAAACCAACAAGCAAAGCAAAGAGCTACAGGAAGAGATTGAGAAGCTCCAAAAAGAAGTAGAAATACTAAAGAAATCAGAAGAGGAAATGAAAAAGGAAATCAAACACTCATCCAATCAAGAGGAAAGGAATGAAAAAAGCCTCAGAAGCAGAATGGAGGAAGCAGAACAAAGAATATCAGACCTGGAAGATAACACAGAACAACTAAAAACCTCAAGGAAAGATTATGAAAAATTTAAAAATACACAAAAATGGAACAACCAGGAGCTGTGGGACACTATGAAAAGATCAAACCTCCGCATCATAGGAATAGAGGAAGGAGAAGAATCCCAAGAGAATGGTATTGATCAGATCTTCAACAGAATAATAGATGAAAACTTCCCCAAACTAAAAAAGGACAAACCAATACCAATACAAGAAGCACATAGAACTCCAAACAGACAAGATCAGAAAAGAAATTCTCCACGCCACATCATAGTTAAAATGCTAGACACCCAAAACAAAGACAAAATCCTTAAAGCCACAAGAGAAAAACAACAAGTGACCTATAAGGGGAAACCTATCAGAATTACAACTGACTTCTCAACGCAAACTATGAAAGCAAGAAGAACCTGGAGCAAAGCATTCCCAGTGTTAAAGGACAATAGATGCCAACCCAGGTTACTATACCCAGCAAAAATGTCAATTATAGTTGAAGGAGAGAGAAAAACCTTCCATGACATAAACAAGTTGAAAGAATACATGTCCGGAAAACCAACCCTTCAGAGAATACTTGAAGCAATTCAAAGAACAGAAGAAAGGAGCAACCAACCCCAGGCACCTAGAAAGAGAAATCAATAAAAGCATAACTGCAGAAGTAGAAACCTAAATCAAAACCGCAGATGGATAATAAGGCAAAAGGAAGCAACACAAACCTATCAGTCATAACCTTAAATATTAATGGACTAAATTCCCCAATCAAAAGACATAGACTGGGAGACTGGATTAGGAAACAGAATCCATCGATATGCTGTCTACAAGAAACACATCTTACCTTCAAGGACAGGCACCACCTTAAAGTGAAGGGATGGAAAAAAATATTCCAAGCAAATGGTACCAAAAAGAAAGCAGGTGTTGCTATTTTAATATCGGATAAAATAGACTTCAAAGTAAAAGAAATCAGAAGAGACAAAGAAGGCCATTACATTTTCATCAAAGGAACAATCCACCAAGAAGATTTCACAATTATGAATATATATGCCCCAAATTCTGGTGCACCAAACTTTATAAAGACAATTCTCCAGGACCACAAGTCACAGACTAACCCCAGCACACTCATAGTGGGAGATTTCAATACCCCACTGAGTCCTTTGGATAGGTCAACAGGACAAAAAATAAACAGAGAGACATCTGAACTGAACGATATGATACACCAAATGGACCTCATAGACCTCTACCGAACATTCCATCCTAATACCAGAGAATACACTTTCTACTCAGCACCCCACGGAACATTCTCCAAAATCGACCACATCCTGGGACACAGAAGAAACCTCTACAAATACAAAAAGATTGAAATAATTTCATGCATCCTGTCAGACCACAGTGCAATGAAGCTCAACATCAACACCAGGACAAGCCCTCCTGCCTACAAGAACACATGGAGACTAAACAACACACTCTTGAATAATGAATGGGTCAAGGAAGAGATAAAGAAAGAAATAAAAACATTCCTGGAACTGAATGACAATGACAATACAACACAACAAAACTTATGGGATACCTTAAAAGCAGTCCTAAGAGGGAAATTTATAGCCCTGGGTGCCTACATTAGAAAAACAGAAAGAGCACAAGTGAATGATCTAACACTACAGCTAAAAGCACTTGAGAGGCAACAACAGATGAACCCTAAACGCAACAGACAGGAAGAAATAACAAAAATCAGAGCAGAAATCAATGAAATAGAAACAAAGAAAACAATACAAAAAATCAATGAAGCCAAAAGTTGGTTCTTTGAAAGAATAAACAAGATAGACAGACCTCTAGCCCAGTTAACAAAAAGAAAGAAGGAACAACTCCAAATCAATACAATCTGTGATGAAAAGGGAAATATCACAACGGACAAGGAAAAGATCAAGAAAATTATATGGGAATATTACAAGAACCTATATTCTACCAAGTTTGAAAATCTAGAAGAAATGGATGAATATCTGAAATCTTGGGAATCACCAAAGCTTGGCCAAGAGGAGACCAGCAGCTTAAACAGACCCATAACATATGAAGAAATAGAGGATGTAGTAAGAAGCCTCCCAACTAAAAAAAGCCCAGGCCCAGACGGTTTCACAGCAGAATTCTATAAAACATTTCAAAAAGACCTACAACCATTATTTCTGAAACTGTTTAGAAGTATACAATCAGAGGGAATTCTCCCAAATTCCTTCTATGAAGCCAACATCACTCTATTACCAAAACCAGGCAAAGATCCAACTAAAAAGGAGAATTATAGACCCATCTCCCTCATGAACACAGATGCCAAAATTCTAAACAGAATACTGGCAAATCGCATACAGACCCACATCAAGAAGATCATCCATCATGACCAAGTTGGATTCATACCAGAGATGCAGGGATGGTTCAACATACGAAAATCAATAAACATCATCAAACACATAAACGGAATCAAAGACAAAAACCACACCATCATCTCAATTGATGCTGAAAAAGCCTTTGACAAAATCCAGCATCCCTTCATGCTTAAAGTCCTAGAAGGAATTGGATTGGAGGGATCATTCCTCAATGTAATCAAAGCCATATACAGGAAACCCACAGCCAATATCATCCTAAATGGGGAAATGACAGAAACATTCCCTTTAAAGGTAGGAACTCGGCAAGGCTGCCCCCTATCACCACTCCTCTTCAATATAGTGCTTGAAACACTTGCTAGAGCAATAAGGCAAGAAAAGGATATTAAAGGAGTACTAATTGGAAAAGAGGAAGTCAAACTATCCCTATTTGCTGATGATATGATTGTTTACTTAAGGGATGCAAAAAACTCCACCAGAAAACTCCTAGAAACGATTAACAGCTTCAGCAAAGTGGCAGGATACAAAATTAACCTTAGAAAATCAATGGCCTTTCTTTACACCAAGAACAAGCAACTGGAGAAAGAATTCAAAGAGACCTTCCCACTCACAATAGCCTCAAAAACAATAAGATACCTAGGAACAAACCTAACCAAAGACACCAAAGACCTCTACAACAAAAATTTTAAACCCTTAAAGAAAGAAATTGAAGAAGACCTCAGAAGATGGAAAAACCTCCCATGCTCATGGATTGGGAAAATTAACATTGTAAAAATGTCCATTTTACCAAAACTCTTGTATAGATTTAATGCAATCCCAATCAAAATCCCCAAGAGTTTCTTCACAGGCTTGGAAACAAAAGTTCTTAAATTCATTTGGAAAAACAAAAGACCCCGAATAGCCAAATCAATCCTGAGTGAAAAGAGCTACACAGGAGGGATCTCTATACCAGATTTTAAACTATACTACAGGGCTATAGTCATAAAAACAGCCTGGTACTGGCACAAAAACAGACCTGTTGACCAATGGAACAAAACCGAAGATCCAAATCTGAGCACATACAATTTCAGCCATCTCATATTTGACAAGGGGGCCAAGAAACCACAATGGAGAAAAGACAGCATCTTCAGCAAGTGGTGTTGGCAAAACTGGATCACCACTTGTAGAAGAATGAAATTAAACCCCTACCTCTCACCCTGTACAAAAGTCAACTCCAGATGGATTAAAGACCTCAACGTGAAACCCCAAACTCTGAAGGTGATAGAAGAAAAAGTTGGCAGCAGACTACAAGACATAGGCGTAGGAAAAGACTTCCTAAATCAGACAGCAGCTGCACAAGAATTAAGGTCGACAATTGACAAATGGGACCTCATCAAACTCAAAAGCTTCTGTACATCAAAAGAAACAATCAAGGAAGTGAAGAGAAATCCCACAGAGTGGGAGGAAACCTTCACTGCAGATACATCTGACAAAGCATTGATTTCCAGAATATATAAACTACTCAAAAAACAAAGAAAAAAGAAAACAAACGACCCGCTCAATAGATGGAGCAAAGAACTGAACAGAGACTTCACAAGCGAGGAATTAGAGATGTCTGAGAAACACCTCAAGAACTGCTCAACATCACTAATCATTAAGGAAATGCAAATCAAAACCACTTTAAGATATCATCTTACTCCAGTAAGACTGGCTAGGATCAAGAAAACAAATGATACCAAGTGCTGGAGAGGTTGTGGGGAAAGGGGAACACTCATCCACTGCTGGTGGGAATGTAAACTCGTACAGCCACTATGGAAAGCAGTGTGGAGAACCCTTGGAAGACTTGGAATGAACTTGCCACCCGACCCAGCCATACCACTCCTAGGCACGTACCCTCAAGACTCACCCCACCGCAGAAATACATGCACATCCATGTTTATTTCAGCTCTCTTCACAATATCAAAGAGCTGGAACCAACCCAAATGCCCCTCAACTGACGAGTGGATAGAGAAAATGTGGTACATCTACACAATGGAGTCCTATGCAGCAGTAAAGAAAGACGACATCATGAGCTTTGCAGGAAAATGGCTGGAGCTAGAGGACATCATGCTGAGTGAAGTAACACAGTCCCAGAAAAACAAACGACGAATGGTATCCTTCATCTGTGGATGCTAGTGCCAATTACCTAGTTGTAAGTATTTCTAGTGCATGGTCCCTTGAGTTTTTGTCCAAAGCAGTTGGGAGTGATGCATATTTGAAACAACAACAACAACAACAACAACAACAACAACAACAACAGAAAGGACTGCATCAAAGAACTGACTGAATCAGTGAACTTCTGCTCAAAACCGTCAACTTCCACAAGGAGAATATTGAGAAAGACTGAGAAAGAGATGAAAAGCATGTTTGGAAGAATGCATGAGTTCCATTGTGGTGGGGGGGATGTGGGTTTAGATTTGATAAAAAATATAAAAAAAAAAAATGAAAAAAGAACTTACAATGCTTCGGGTTTTATACTGGATATATTAATCTTAATAACAATCTATGAGGAAGTTCTATTGACATTCTCATTTTCAGGTAACAAAATTAAGGTCTGATACTTTTAAGCAACAATATAATCAATAATAATTAATAATAGAATGTAGATTTCATGCGCAGGTAATCTGTGTTGCATGTTTATTAAGAGAGACACAAAACAAACAGCTTCAAGTATTAAAGTTTGATTTCAGTGACATTTTTCAGAAGGTACATCATGTTTAATCTTTATATATTGCTTATCATTTGTTATATCCTCACAGCCCTTTCTTGTTTTTAAGGTTTATATTCACCATTATATCAAATCTTCACAATGATGAAGCAAGTTTAAAGTGGCTAATTTGTTCAAAGTAGATAGCAGGGTTAGAACTTGAATGTAGATACTCATATTCCAATTTTTTCTATTCTTTCTTCTGGGTTAAAAGTATTTAGGAGCCAAAAGCTCATAAAAGTCAATGATTCATTTAGACAATAATAAAGATTATTTATGAATTGTAAATAATAATGATTTATAAAGTACAAATAATATATTTGACAATTCAGAAGAAGTAATCTCTTTGAGAAGAAACAGAAAAAAGATAGATGCAGAATGAGAAGCTATACCTACATTGGGTGAGATAGCAGGTAAGTACCTGGGAAAGCACCTGCTTAGCCTGGCATTGGAGAAATAGTAGCTTTGGTACCACAGCTGGAATTAAAAAAAGAAAATACTTGCTAGAGGAGTGCCATATAAGGTGAAATATGAAAAACGTGTGGTGGTGACAAAAAGAGCACACACAGAGATTTAGAGGCTTGAGGGCACACAGCACTGGGGATTCTCATGAAGTCCAATCTGTCTGGAGCTTATAGAAAAGAAAGAAAACTGAAAAGCCAATCAAGGATCTTACAGTCCAGAGAGGAAACAGAGTGATCAGCATGAAGTAGCAGAGGGATGTGCTCAGGTTGGCATCTCAGCTGCTTCTCTTTGAGAAGCAATGTAGAGAATGAAAGGGGAAGGAAGCCACATGGTGATTTCCTGTAATAGTCCTGAGAGAAAGCATTGTGTGGAGATGTGAATTGAGCCTACAGGAGTTAAATAATCAGGGTTTTATGACTCTTTAGATAAGGTAGTAAGGGAAAAAGAAGTATGTGTAGAACAATTCCAAACTTCTGACTTGAAAAATGGCAGAATTAGTAAAAGTAGGAAACGTGGTGATGGCACAGGGAGGGGTCAGTTGGAAATATTGAGATCTATTCCTGCAAAAGCCTTGATGGAGACGGCTATTGACCAAATGGAGATGTCGCATAGGAAGGTAGATCCATGTTTTCAGATAAAAAGTGGTATGGCTAGTAATACAGGTTCAGAAGTCAGCAATATATAATTTATAATTAATAACAATATTCCACATATTGTTGACCACGAGGCAGGCATTTAGTCACTATTGTAAGATTTTTATTGAATTCAGTCTTATATGGCATTAAATGTAGATTTAACTTTTTTCTTTTAAATATTTTATTGAGTTTTTGTGTATTTCATACAATAGTTCTTTTTTTTCCCTCTTTTTATTTTTTTTAAGGGATTCTACAATATAACAGCACAGTTGTTTTCAGATAACATTGACGTTACTCAGTTTGCCATACAATTAGGTAATTGGTACATTTTTTTGGAGTGAGCCAAGTTATTAAGCTTAAGCAATGAAGGTAACATTCATGTAAAACCAATTTGCAAGTATCCATGTCCAAATTTTGAACAACCCGAGGTTCCCATAGTCCAGTTGGAGAAGCTTGTATGCACAAGCATGTTGATCAAATAGGAGTCCAGTCTGATATTGCTGTAGTCTCATGATTCACCCCAATCTCTCTGCAGCCCTTACATTCTACTACGCCTCCTCTTCCGCAAGTTGTTCCCTAGGCTTTGGGAAAGGGGCACAAGTGGGTGAGAAGCAAAACAGTCTATTTTCTCTGGAGATGTCATTTTGGACTCTAGTCTGTTCAGGTTGTTCCTCTTCATGAGTTGACAGCTTATCCAGTGATACTTTTTTAATCCTACTAACAAAGCACAAGCAATTGGGTGTACAGGCATTTAAGCAGTACTAATTATTATGGCAAGCTAAGCTGTGAGCATAGACACAGATGCTTTGATGGTATGCTAATCCACAAACTGTGGTTTCTCTATAAAGGGTGACAAGTTCTTATTGTGGCTTATAACATCTCCTAACTACTGGAGGGCATAAGCTTGTGGCATCCACTGTGAGTTATTCCTCCAAGGAGAGAGCTAATAGCCAATTAGATTTGGGATATACATAGACACTTGGATGCCACTGTTGCACAGTATCTTCAGGCAGTTGAGGTGTAGCTGATACTGACAGAGGAGTCTTGCTTGTCTCAAGGAGACCAATTGCTGTATTGCTTTAGTGGCCTTTGGTAATGCTCTCTGGCATTTCAGAGGCCAGTTGTACATTGGCAAGTGACGTCTCAAAACATTTTTTCATGCTCACACCAGGTCTTCGACAACAGGGACTTACCACCTTTCTCCTTGCATATATCCCATTTATAGGCAAAAGGCCTTTATAATTTTGGGGGCTTGGATCCCCTAGCCAACATCTCCTAGGCAGAATAATTCATTGCTGATATCAGACCTTTCCTGTACTAATATATTTTGCTTATTTACACAGCTTATAAAGACTTTACTGTTGAATTTGGCTCTAGATAGAGCCAGTTCCTAAATTCACAGTTCCTATGTCTATCAGTCAATTAAAAAAGGGTAGTTATACCTGTTTTATAAGAAATTACCACTATAACAGTTGGCTCTAGTTTACAGTTAGGGAATGACTTCAGTACCATCATATTTTTCTTTTTCCAATAAAGGGGAGAGGTAGGAAGGTTTCTCAGCATCTGGAAGGTAAACTTCATTAGGGCCCATTATAAACAGTTAACCCCAATAGGATTCAGAGAGATGGTCAGTGTCTGTGACTCAGGCAGTCTGAGGTTCCTCTTTCTTTAATGCTCAGATGGGTCAGCCTCTCTGCTGGCATTTCCCAGTCCATCCTGCACAGCCAAAAGTTGCACATTTTCAGGCATTTAGATTGGTGTTTTTACCTGTGGGAACATACAAATCTCCTCCCATTGTTAGTTTCAAGATCTCAAAATTGAAAATTTATCAATAAGTTTGGAACACAGAGTTTTCCATTTGTATCCCAGAAGGGATACTATACCACCTCCCACCTCCCTCTTTTTGTTTTTTAATTTTTTATGTTTTGATCTATAGATGCCCAAGTTGTATTACACATACCCATAAACAGGAGCCAAGGCATAAGTTCTCATTAAATTTACCCATACTGTTTATCATTGACTGTATGCTGCTTATTTGGGAAGTAAACTTAAACTTAATTCCTTTAAATTGTCCTACAAGTAAAAGAAAGTGTTACAAGGTGATATTGTATAACTCAGAAAAATACAGAGACCATTTGTGTACCTTAACCCCAAAGTTATTGTTGGAAGTTCAATACAAATTATAAATAAAACAACATTTTATATTCCCAATTAGTTTAAACATATTACCATTTTCACCAAAACCTATAACTATAATATGTGGACAAAGCTTGGGCAGAGTTGAGTACCTGCCAAATAAATTTTACCCAATATACACTTTGCTCGATAAAGCTATATGACTAGACTATGACTTCAGAGAAATCAAGTCCTTTAACTTATATGGTTTATTTTGTATTTCTGTGTAAATCTCTACTGAAATACCTCTCTATATAAGTATATGTTATTTTTAAGTGTACCCTTTTAAACTGCAAATCTTACAGAGTGGATTTTAATGACTATCTTCCTCCAGGCTCCTGGCCTTCTTCAGGCCTGGCATGAAAACCTGCTTTAAAGACTTTTCAGTATCTAGCTCCTATTTTTTTTTATGAGTACAAGCATCCTTCATGTAAAACCAGTTTGCAAGGCTCCCACCATCCAGCTGGAGGAGCTTGTATGTACAACCAAGTTGATCAAATAAGTGTCCAGTCTATATTGCTGTAGTTTTCATACAATAGTTCTTAATTGAATTTAGACCCTCTCTCCCATCCATGCCCCAATATGCCCCCCCCACCAGATGTCATGTGCCATTTCTTAATTCTTGAAAATAATAGTGGCCATTTATTGAGGGCTAATCAGATGTAGACCCATTATCATGAATGTTATAACTATTGTTTTATTTCTTGGCCTAATACAGATAGTCCTTGGACATATATCAATTCTATAAGACTCTTTTGATTTATTATGAGGTTTGAGTCTCATAAAGATTAAATGACTTGCTCAAAGTCAAATAGTTAATACATAGAATTAAGAGAAATGACTCTCCAGTTGTGCTCTATGGCCTCTTGGAAATATCTGTCTTCTCAGGAGACACGTCAAAGAAAGTTGCTTGTAATTTTTATCTAAAAACATATTTTACCTATAATTTATGGTTTTTACCAAAATGGGCTTTACATATGTATGTTACTCTCAGTATCTTTCTACACAGGCATTCTTACCATCCTACTCACCATCATCCTCATCATTCTGGAAGTACAAATGCCCATTGGGCAAAACAAAGCTAAGTCAAAAGCAGTAGATAGATATGCTTTTTTTCTTACAGACTCATAGCTTATAAGTCCAAAAAAACTACTCAGATTATCCTGATGTCTCTATATAGTTAACAGGTCTAATAAGGTTGTGTGAGCGCATATGAACAAAGGGTGTCATAGCTCAATCTGAAATGGAAAAGTGAATTTTAAGGAAATCACAATGCTTATTTAGCTTGGGAAACTGTCATCTCTTTTAATTTATCAGCATAAAATATTTCATGGAAGGGGTGGAATTTCAGGAAATGTATGGTAAGTGTTCACATTTTACTGTATGAATCATTGTCTCTGACTGGCACAGGATTGTACGCAATTACTGTAGTAGCTTTATTTTTCTTCAACAGGATGACCATCTGTGGTTGTACTCTTACGTTGACCACTCTGTGGTTTCCATAACGTTCACCCAGAGAAGTTATTTAGGTTATCAAATTGCAGAAATACACGGGGTGAACTAAAATAGTTCCAGTCAAACGCAAAACATGTAAATTCTGATACTTGCGAAGTCTCTGTTGACTAGTGTGACACTTCGCTTTGTCTCTCGCTGAGTAGTGCCAACACAGATGAAAAAGATTATTCATGAAGATGATTAAGACACATAGCTATTCTTGAAGCTTGTGCTTTTTCTTTGAATTGTTAAAGGAACTTTGCAAATGTTTGTGATCCAAAGAACAATGTATATTGCGGCTGGAGGGATAGCTCCACGGCTCAGGGCATTGGCTGCTCTTTCAGAGGAGCTGGGTTTGGTTCCCAGCACCCATATGATGCTAACAACTGTCCATAAACTCAGTTCCAGAGGGTCTGATGCCCTCTTCGGACCTCCATGAGCAATGCACATGAGTTTTCTTACTCATACACATAAAATGAGCAATGCACATGAGTGCACTTACAGACATGCAGGCAAAATACTCATATACATAAAATAAAAATCATAAAGTAAAGCCAGGCATGGTGGTGCATGCCTTTAATCCTAGCACTTGGGAGGCAGAGGCAGGCGGATCTTTGTGCCTGGTTAACAGAGTGAGTTCCAGGACAGCTGGGGCTACAGGGAAACCCTGTCTCAAAAAGGCCAAAAAATAATAATAAGTAAAATAAAATTCAAAGAACAATGTATATTATATAGTTAACTTTTTTACTACAAGCAGCATGAATTTAGAATTTAAAATGTTCCTATGACATTTCAACCTATTCTCTTTTTTTTGAGATAGGTTCTTACCATGGAACCTACTCTGACGTCCAGTTCAACACCCTCTTGCTCAGAGAGCTGAGTATGGGGATTTCAGACATGCACCACTGGGCGTGGCTCAGCTTGACTTCTTTGGAATTAATCGGACATAGTTTAGTGACTTTTCTTAGATTAGATTAAGAACAGAACTCAAATTGTAACCCAAACCAATAAAGCAAGCAACTATTGTTTGGATTCACCCAACGATTTTGTAATTATTTATTTCTAATATCATACACATCTATAGATATGGCTATAGAATATACTTTCTGCATATATTCATATAAAGTTACTTTAAGGATGGAATGATTAAAATATCAGGTATAACAATAACAGAAAGAAATACTGACAATTATGTGATTGTATCATTATGTATTCATACTGAAAACCAACCAACAACAACATCATACAGGTGTTTCTTAAAGTTAAGAAATTATTATCCTTCACAATATACTTACAAGAACTATAGTCAAAACAAAATTCTTTTGGTCTTTTCAAGACAGGGTCTCCCGGTAGCCCCAGCTGTCCTGGAACTCGCTCTGTAGACCAGGCTGGCCTTGAACTCACAAAGATCCGCCTGCCTCTGCCTCCTGAGTGCTAGGATTAAAGGCATACACCACCATGCCAGCTTTAATTCCACAATTTTTTGATGCCGGAAATCAACCCCAAGGCTTTACATATAGTAGGCAAGCACTCTACCACTGAGCCATGTCTGTAGTCTGCAAAAATTGATGTATGTAACTAAAAATTTTTATTTCTGAATCTCTAACTGTGCTATGCAACTTCTCAGCAAGTTGTTGACAAAATTCAAATTGAAAGCTGAGTGACTTAATTAGAGCTTAGTTTCTTGAGCACATTTTGCACTTAGCTACATTGGTGAAACACTGAGAATGATTTAGTTTCCTAAGTACTTAGATGCCCAACAAAGCAGCTTCCTATAGTGACATAAGACTACAGTAAAGCAGGGATATGATCATTCCAATTCTCAAAAATTCAACCCCAAAGGCTCTTCTGAGGAACTGTAATGACCAAATCCACTCCTTGCACAGACAAGAGGGAGTGGTGACATAACTGGATCGTAAGCCAGTTCCTCCTGGGAAAGTTAGCTTGAGTTAAAGTGGAAGGAAGTGAGCCATGTCAGAACTTGCACACCCTGTCATCAGAGTTTCCAGGTAAGAATATTTGGCTTCCAGACAACTGAATGAGATAGACTTTAAGCAGATTTCCTGAACTGTTTTTCTGAAGAGCTTCATACCCATGCTTTTTCAATATTTTGTTTCAAAGAAGAAGAAAATAAACTTTTAAAATAAACAAAACCCTCAACACTTTTCCATCATGTTATGTTTTCTCTTAGGTCATTGGAATACAACCAACTAGCTTCACATTTGGTAATGTTAAATATCACAAGTAACATTATATTATAGGTCATTGATGATTTGATGTCTGAATAATTTGAGCAGACTTGAGGGGTTAATGAGAACATTGTGCTAATTGTTCTTGTTGAAGATTTTGAAATCATTTTTTCTCCAGAGCTGGGAATTTAACTTTGGGTCTCACTTATGCCAGGCAAACATTTTACCACTGGGCTATATCCCCAGGATAATTTTGAAGTCTTAAACCATCACCTTTGGACACTGCTGTAACTTTATTTGAATAGAAACATTACCAAAAAACTTCACTTATTTCCCCCTAAAAACAAGTGACGAAAGGATATGTTTTCAATAGAAAAACACATGAGCAAATTAAATATGCCAACATATGAGAAGAATATAAGAAAGTTAAAATTTTGGCAGGTCCCAAACTTATCATACAGAATACCCAAATGAGACTGCTGTTTATTAAAGTCATGTGCATAATAATGACAATTCTCACCTTAGGAATTTGGTTTGGGGAATATTCTGTTACATCAGTTACTTAGGTATGTTACTTGGCTCATTAAATCCACCATATTCTCATTCCTCCAGGAAAGGATCTGAAGAATAATAGAGGTTAGTGGAATATTGCAGTTTTGACCTCTAATCTGCAACTGATAAAATAATTTGCACTTGACAGGTGTATTTGGAGTTCAGCCCTACCTTTTTTGCTTCATTCTACATGGCATACACATATTAAGTTAATGGTTACCTGGGCCTGTACCATTCTGATCTGTCTCCTTGCCTAACCTATAGCTATCCTTCTTTAGGATTCAGCTTAGCTACTAGTCCCTTGGGTAATTCTTTCCCAGTACTCTCAGTTTGGTTAGCAGGACCTTCTTACTATGTTAACAGAACACTGTACTCTCTCTCTGTATAATGGTTATGATTTATTTATTTGTTTCATTTCCAGGTTATAAGCTTCTTCAGGAAGGAGTCTTCCACAAATAAACACTTTCTTTCTAGCACCCAAGAACAAGCTGAATACATAAAAGAACCTCAAAAGAAATCGTTCTATAAATTCTAAGAATTATAAAGTGGGCATTATCATTTATATGAAGGATATTTAAAAAATATTTTATTTATGTAAATTTTATGTGTTTGAGTGCATTGTCTGCATGTATGTAAGTGCACTTGTGTTATGCAATGCTCAAAGTCAGAAGAGGGCATCAGATTCCCTGAAATTGGAGTTAAGGATGGTTGTTAGCCACTATGTGGGTGCTAGGAACCAAACCTGGGTCCTCTGCAAGAGCAGCCGGTACTCTTAACCACTGATCCATCTCTTCAATCCCTGAAGGCTGTTTTTTTTTTGTTTTGTTTTGTTTTGGTTTTTTTTTTTTTTTTTTTTTTTTTTTTTTTTTCAATAGGGGGTCCCCCTTTGCCCCCCATCGCCTGTGAATCTCCCTTTGAAACCCGGTGGGT